>VZUI01038573.1:0-165707 GCA_013401135.1 Cettia cetti | reverse complement strand
CAGTGCCGGCCCCCGCAGCGCGCCCGGCCCGCGGACCCCGCGGTGCATCTGCTCTCAGAATGCCTCGTCCCCTTGGCTGTTGTTGTTTGGAAGCTGCTTTTACACCCACTTGGAAAATCTAGCCTTACTCTCAGTTATTTATGAATAAATATTGTACATATATCTTTGTTTAATGGTAAACATAAATTTGCGATTGTGCCGGGTGTGTCTGTGCATGTGGAAACATTTATACCTACCTCTGAAATTATTCATGGGCTAGTTCAGAAAAAAAAATCCATTTGGATATTTCCATTTTCCTATATAGGTTCTAAATGTGGAATTCATCTGTGTACCACTACACTCCTGTAAATGACTAGAAGAGCCTGCAGTAAAAGTTACTAGATAACAAATATAGCATAAAAAAAAAAAGAGAAGAAGAAGAAACTAGTGATCACATAGACATAAAACAATCAAAGCAAAGGAAGTCTCTGCAGAGATTTCTAAAAGGTTGGTCAAGGCAGAAATTCTTTCTGGTGTTTTCCTAGATAAAGACTAAACTCTGGTTTCATCTAAAAGGGCTTAGACCCTGGCCCCCCTTTGACCTGCCCTCCTGGCAAGACTTTTGTTTGTTTGTTTTTGAAATCCGTTTGTCTTCAGTGTTTTTCAGATTCACCAAAGTGGCAAACTGTCTAGCATAAAAGATAAATGACAAGGATGTGGTTGCTTTATGAACTAGTCTCTACTTGAACCCTCCTCTTTCCAGTAGTTGAACTCAGAGCCTTTAATTTGAGTTTTCCAACTGAAGTGCCAGTTAGCTTCATTTAGAACTGTGGTTCTGTCTCAGTGTGAGGAGGTTTTCTTCTAAAAGCTGTAATATGTAGAAGAGCCCCACCCTACAGACAAAACAAAACCGAAATCCCTCAGAAAACTCCTCTGTCCTAAGTACTGAATTTGAGATTTTGTTAGCTGCAAGCTAGAATGTAGATTCAAGCTACATGTATTTTTAATTCTGGTTCTTACAGCTGAATGTATTCACACTGTTAGCTAAATGGGATTTTCATGTATTAAAAAACCAAACCAGGTCTTTTATTTATTTGTATTCATTAACTTGGCAGTTTTCATTAGAGCACTAGTGAGTAATACGCCCCAGGTAATGGCAGGAGAAGATCCTGGCAGAGTGCACTGCTGAGGTCTTGCTGGTGCTGCTGGCAGCCAGAGCCCTTCTGAGGCGCTTTGTCACCAGGTGTAGAGTGGCTGTGGTATAGTGCAGTGTTATCTTGTGGTGTTGCTTCTGGAATTGCAGCTTTACCCCCATTCGGAATTTGTGTTTTGGTAATTATGCTTGAATAAAGCGCTGAGGGATAGGATCTTTCCTGTCTCTGGGCCTTAGTTTAGAGCAGCATTCACACACAGGCTTAACTTAGTGCACATGTCAAATATTCATGTGCTGTCCTAAATAATGTCAGTTTCTTCAGTTGTTGACCTACATCTTGTGGACTGAATCTCTGTAACTGCTTTCGGATAGCTGAATGGTGTTAGCCCCAAGGAAAGGAGAAGGACGATCTACCGCAGCGTGTGAGGGTAAAAGGAGCAGTGGTGGGATGGAATTCTTAAAAATAAAATTTGGAGTGTGAAATATTTTCTGCATAAATTATATGGATGGCCATAACTTAATCCTTCTAACAAGACAGCGCACAGGAAGGAATTCAGCCCCACCTCCCGCATTGCACAGCCAACACAACGTGCAAGGATAGTATCATCCATATAATCCCTGGGATTAGATGCAGTTATAGGCCAAAAGTTTTGCTTTATGACACTGATGAAAGTACTGCTGTAGCCCTGGGACCCTGTTATCTCAGCTCTGCTTGACCTCACAGACGCAGGCCACATAACTCGCGTTTGTTGGGGCTGCTGGCGTTGCCACACAGGAGCCACCCCTCCTGCCCCATGGATCTCGTTTCCCCCACTCATGTTCTGTGTGGGCAACACTGACCCAGTGCAAAATAAGTGTGCACTCTTACGCTTCCTGGGGTAACACACCAGGTTAACACTCCAGTGTGATTGGGTAACCTTAGTTGTTTTTTCCATAGTGTGAATTGTGCTGAAATGGTTTGTACTCCATATGATCCAGATGTAATTTTGGCTGCACTGAAAGGCTGTGGTTCTGTGCAGGAGAACTGCAGTACCCAGATCTTCTGGAAACTTGTTTCTGTCAAAAAGGAGATGAGACAGATGTGGGGTATGGGTTCCTTTGCTTGAGAAACTTCAATAGCTTGGGCTAAATAAAGGAAAGCTAAATCTCGTATCTTTTATCATCATAATGAGTTTCCTCCAAGTAGGCTGGGACAATTGTGCTTATGTGAGGGAATCTGTGTTCTTGGTTAAATATTTGCTATTGAAGCCCTAGCCCTCATTAAGTGTTCTCAATAAACAATGTTTTAAAAAGCAAACAGCTAAATTCTATGGGTTTATTCACAGCACTGAAGTTGCTTGCTAGCAGCATCTTCCTGTGTTCCCTGGAAATGTACAAGGATCTCTTAAGTATTTAGAATCTTGTAAGTATTTAGTACTATGTGGTTGCAAATAAATCAAAGTAACTTCAGTTTACTTACTGTATTTTAATATGTTTTAGGAGATGAATATGTGATCATGTTTAAGGAAAGGTTTCCTTTTTCCTTTCTTATTCTATGCTTAGAAATGTTTTCCCATTAGCTGCAGGGGAAAATAGGTTCATTATTAGCATAAGAACTCAGTCCTTACTTGCTTTGCCTAAAAGACTGTGGTCTGTATTTTGCTCTCATAAATTAATTGAGTATATAGAGTTTAATATAAAGTATGATTAAGGTTATAATTAAATAATTAAAGTTATAGAACATGGGCTTCTATTTTCTAACAATAAAAATCATGTTAGTCACTGGTAAGAATATTATATTATGAGTTGTGTACTCATTTAATGAAAAGGCTACAGATGTTTATTTATTTAAATAAAATAGTCTCTAGAATCTGTTATGCTTCATGCCTAAAGTAATTTGAAAATCTGAAAATTTAACTTGGATGTCCCATCAATTTTCACTTTGTATGTGATTTGTTGTAATTTTATTCCATTTAATTTTGGACATGAGAAGGCCTTCCTAGTCAGTTTAGCTCTTTTTTAGTTTCTGGTACTCCTGTTGATACTTGTGTTATATGTGTGTGTATATATATAATATATATTTTTTAAAATGTGTATTATCTATTATAGTATAATGTATTGTTAACTGTGAAGAGAATGAAACTCAATAGGTTTGCCTTGTGGTTTGTTCCACATCTTACAAGGTGAGGTGATCAATTCAAAGGGATATAGCTGTTTTTTTAAAAGAGTCTGGATTTTATATTAAATTGTAATATAATACTATATATGATATATGATACTATATATGCCATTATTTCAATAGTCCCAGCTGTCCTAGATATTTCCTCAAAATAAAGAACGAGAGGGGAAAACTCTTTTCTACCAGCTCACAGCTGATGACCTGACATTACTGATTTAATTAGGAATACAAACACAATATTGTGTCCTGTCTTATTTGCTATTTTGTGAGGCAGGGATGGTATTGTGTTATTGTCTAATTTGCCATTTTTTGAGGCAGGGATAATTGTTGCTAATTATGGAATCATCCTTGAAGAAATGCTGTGTAACTCAGGAGTATTTATAGCCAATACATCAGTTATGCGGCTGTGTTACTGAATGTATTAGTAAAGGCCCATTACACAGCCAAACTTTTTATGCAGCAGGGAGAACTGCTTTGAGTAGATGGGGATGTACTGCTGCTAACATCATTAAAGAACTAGCAAAGAAGTAGCAAAGAGGAAAATTGTCAGAACCTAGTGGAACTTCAGTAAAAGTTTCAGGAGTAAGATAAGCTTCAAAGACATAAGGGCAGATAATTCTGTTGTAAGTCTCTGGTGTGATCACAAACCATAAAGATCCTCAGTCTCCAGACTTTAGGATTCAGTTAATCCTTTGGCCACTTTTAACTCTGTAACGTATACAGAAATGTTTATTTTGTCCTATGTAATTTTGTAAATACTTCTTTTTTTGTGTGACGGAATCACACCAGGTGATAGTTTAGCTGGAGTGACCAGCTGGATAAATGACAGCATCTGTCTGGTGGCATGCAGTGCTGTGCAGAGATGCAGGGCTGCCAGCACACTGCTGGGGTGCAGTGTCTGCAGGGTGCAGCCCTCAGGCTTACCCAGGCTCTAGGGAACTGTTCTTGCTTGAGTGTCAGTTGGTATGGAGAAGTCATGCACAGGTTGTTGGGGAAAGAAAGGTTGTGGTGTGTTTGACTGTTGCATGGTCGTTGCACAGAAACCCAGTCCAATCTGACACTAGTATTTCAGTAATTAAAGACCAGTTCTCAAGTAAGAAGACACAGGAGCCCTGAGCAATTTCAGACATACTCATTGAGCATCCTTCTAAAAATATAGGAAATAGTGAGTACACAGTAGTTAGCTGGCAGGTTTTTAAAGGGTTTTTTTACCATTTTGTAGATACATGAATTCATGTAGATTCATGAATTACATGTGGAAGTGTTGGAGCAGTAGTTATCCAATACACTGGATTGCAGTGGTAGATATTTTGTTGCATCACCTTTTTCCCCCACATCCATTTATTTCACCAAACATGAAGCTCAAACCTGCGCATGCAACTCCCACAGCTTAGATAATTGTGAATATATAAAGCCAAATTGTTCTCTACGTTGTATATGAATATGTCTCTTTCATCTTTCCTGAGACAAACCACCAACTTGTAAGTTTTAATGTCAGAATGACAGGATGTACTTTCAGCTTGCACAGTTGCTGCTTGTTCTGTGCATGCGTGAAAACAGTAGGAAAGGTGAACTGTTCTTACCAGATAGGTATCAAATTGGATAAGTAATTGTGCCAGTACTATTTTTAGGTTTTGGCATCATGCATTCCTTTATTTTTGTATGAAAACTACAAGTCCTCTTCAATCCTATCAATTGTATAAATGTTACGATAGGACATGTGCCATCAGATAAATTAGCCCACATCCTACTGACTCAAAATATTTTTGTTTCGCTCCCCTTTCTTGCTTGCTTTGTCGGTGTAATTGATCTGTCTCTGGGTTTTGCACTCCACCCATCTTGAAACATGATAAGCATCACAGGCTTTGTTTGGTCTTTCACCCCCCTTCCCCTTCTATTTCACAATCTTGTTTGCATCCGAGGCTCTGGTGCTCTAATAAGGTAGCAAACAGACCATTTGTCTCAGCTGTGAGCTGTGGTTTCCTGTCCTATCCTGTTTGCCGCCTGTTCACCCTCAGGAGATACAGATAAAGGCTGATTCTGGAGGGTGAACCCTGTGTTTTGGGTAATGTTGCTCCTTCATTACGATACAGTTAAAAGAGCACTTGGGGAAGAGGAAGGAGATAGGAAAGGAAATTGTTTGGAAGTGATCTAAATTAACTTTTCTGATCTATTATTTTGGGTCAGTTGGTCACCTACAGCCAGTTGTTAGAACTGCAAATGATCAAGATGTTCTTCTGTTTAGTTTTAAAAGTAACTGAGCTTTTTTATTGTTATTTTAAAGCCTGGTTCTTGATGTATGTAAATTGAGGAAGATTATGGCTTTCATTTTAAATGTCACGTTTTAGCCCTTCTGGTTGTAAAGCACGAATTGAAGATGGAACATTAGCAGAACAAAAATGCTCCTGAGTTTTTAAGGGCTTTTGTTATGACTCTTGAATTTGAAGTTGTCAATTTTGCTGGTAGAGTTTTCTATTTAGACCAAGTGTAATGCAAAATCAGCAGCTAAAGGCTGAACTGCAAATAGATTAAAAGGTTCTTTTGCCCCAGATACAAAGAAAAAAAGTGAAGGAAACAGTATGGATGTAGAAATAAGCGAAAGTGAGAAACTTAAAAGCAAAACAAAGCAAAGAGAAAGCTCTGAAAATGTTTAGTCTCAGCCTGTGGTCTAGAGAGCCCAGTTTACAGGCACAGGTCTAAGATCAGGGCTGGAGGATCCAGAATACCGAGGTCCTCTCCTGCTCTGAGCTGTATGAGCTTAGTGTGTCGCTTTGAAAATAGCGTGCCAACCTCATGCCTTTTGCAGTGAGGCTTTACAAATCAGTTACGTAGGAGTACAGCAGGTTTTTATGTGAAAGAAGGTGTTTAGTCTTTCTGCACTCTCACACAATCTCCATGGTGAGAAAATATCAATTAATTCCCTGTTTAGTTTCACCAGTTTACTGCCATACAGGTGAGTACTAAAACTAATTTCTTTTTGTTTCCCTTAACTCATTCCAGCTTGGTGTGCATCTCACCCTCGTTACCCTTTATCTCAGACCCGCTTTGGTCTCGTTCCATCCTTCCGAATGAGGTATCTGACCTCCTTCTGGCTCTGGGTCTCTCCCTCCTCTTGCTTGCTGTCCTGTGATCAATCAGCCCTTTTGCCGTTTGTCCCTCCCTCTCATTTCAGGCATGCCAGTTGTTGTTTGAACATGTGCCATGATCTCTGAGGGAGAAGGGAGTGCTTGGCTGCCCTGGGCTTTCCCAGAGCCATGCTGGTGCCTCTGCAACAGAGCTCGCCTGCAATAGCACTGTGGGAGCTGAGGGAGGGGAGGGACAGAGTCCCTGGGCTCTGGTAGGAAAGGGCATGGGGATCAGAAAGTGACCCACGCATTGCAGAGAGCAGAATGTCAGAGTTGATCGGTACATAGCTGGACTGTGTGGATGCATGTTTGATTTTACAACATTTTTGCCTGATATCTGCAGGAAGTAGACTGATACACGTGGTGGGAACTTGTTTGTCCCTAAATGCAGGAAGCAAAAAAGTTTAAAAGCCTTGATAATTTTCCACTCCCCGGGTCACACAGTATTTCTGCCATAGGCAGGAGTATGGGTTTGCAGGGGTGGGAAATTTAGTTCTTCAATTTTGCATTGTATTGTAGAATCATGAAAAGTAGCCTTGGAGAGAATCTTGAAAAACCATCCCATCATGTTCTGATATGGAAATATCTTCATTTCTGATGGTTTATCATGGTGTTTAGATGTTTTTAATATAAGAAATGTCTTCTTAATGCCTAACATAGGGTCTAATCTTTTTAATGCTCTTTTTTCCTTTGCGTCAATTCCTTAAATACTTCAAGAATGTTTTTACATTTTGCTTCAGATTATGCTAAATTGTCAAATTGTTTAATTTTCTTTCTCAAAAACTATTTAATTTTACTTCTGGTAATTCCTGTGCTGTTATCTGGATTCTTTAATCTATTTGTGTCCTGAACTCTAGTGCCCAAAATACCAGGTGCAAGGCACTCCCAAGGCTTTAGCAGTACCAAGTGAGGCAGTGGGTTACTTTACGGGTTTTTACAGTATACAGAGTATTATTGTCACAAGAGAGAAAGGTTTGTCTGAGTTTGTACCTGCATTTGGGGGCAACTCATTGCTCATACCAGTGGCTGTGACTAGGTGTTGGCATAAAGCGTTTATGGGAGCAGTCAGGTAATCAGACGTCTGGGGGTGTCCTGCAAGTGCAACACTGAACCCTCCTAAGGGGAAGAGAATGATGTGTTTGCAGGCTAGCTTTCCTGTGTGCACATTCTGGCACTCCCAGAGGCATATGACACAGAGAGTTTCTGAGGCTTGAAAAAGCAGGATTCCCCAAGCACAGTGTCTGCCTTCGGGCACCCAGATCAGTCTGTGACAGATTATGCTTTCAAGAAATTACTTATTTCTCTTGCCTGTCTATTGATTGCTTCAACCACTTACAAGACAATATAAAGGGACTGTGTGAATTTCTGTCTTCTTTCCAGCTCTAGAATCCCTTTTCTGTTTCTGTCTCTCCAAGTGGATTTCCAGACTGCAGTGGTAAAGGCCTTGCACAGTTGCGATGTGGTTTAGGATCTAAATGGTGATCTATCTTTTGGTTTAGATGAAGCTTGAAATTCCTGTGCAAATGGCAGCCTGTCCTGGTTACCAGGAGTGAGTACAGCTAGAGACAAGGAAAAACTTGTAATAAGCAACCATGTAGTTTCTCAGTTGGCTACAAAGACTTCTTGTGGAGCAATGCAATTCATGCAGAGCCATCTCATCCAGGCTGAGCACTACCTTTGACTGCTTTTCCCTTCTATATCACAGATTGTAGGCTTGGACTGGGGATTGCACCAACAGCACATGTGAGATCTGATCAGTGTTGGATTTAAATATTGTGGCAGATGAAGAGTCCTGCTTAATTACCCAGTCAGGTATGATTAAAGCTTTCACACCACCTCTGCAGGTGTGATAGAGTCAAGCTGTAGCAGATGTAGAGAGCTGCAGTGGAGCTGTACTGGGACAGAACCTCAGGGTGGCTGTCTGGTTAAAACACCTGACTTCTGATCGCTCTCACCCTTCTGTAGATGTCATTCTTCTGAAGAGACATTGGCTCCTTTTGAACTGCAGATCTCAAGAGCAGAGTAAGTGAAAACAGCTCTGTGATGAGAAAACAGTTCCTTCACTCTTCCTAATGGGTCTACCTCCTTGCTGACACAGGTGAATGCCATATGTCAGGCCATGAGACACTGAGTGCCCAAAGCTGAATGTTGCTCAGATAGGCAACTTCAAACCTAGGGACAGAAAGGCAGAATTGACTGTTGGCCTGTCTGCCCTTTCACTCAGTGCTATCAGAACAAGAACTTGTTACAAACCAGCTGGCAATGCCACTTCCTACAGTTCCGGAAACAGTGATGATTTTATGTCATGTATCACTGAGTTGCAGACAGGGCCGTAGATTTCTAAATCCTGATCATTTAAAGGTTGATATGAGATAATGGGACTGTGGAACTGAGTTACAGGAGCATTTAGGTTCATGTGAGGGTACTGGGTCATTCTCACTCCTATTCCCACTGCTGAAATTATTTTTAATGGAAGCATACCAGCCATACAAATAATACCTTGTTGCAGTTAATCTGATGTCTCATGACTTGTGGAATAAATGTTGTGAGTATTCTTAACCTTTCATTTGTGCTTCTGGTTTTCCTGTGGTGAGTTCTTGTGCCAACAGGTTAATTTGTTGGTTCCCAAACCACTTTGCTTATCTAAAATGAGGACACTATTTTTAAAAACAAGTGCAGTTGTTTAGTCCTTAAAAATCATTGCAGACTAGTCTTAATTTATTTGGCTCAGTAATACACTTCCAGTCAAAAAGAAAAGAAGGAGCAAACCATCTGATAGGCAGAGTGCTTTTTATATATTCCCTGTTGATTTGTCAGTTGTTAAGATACCGCTAGCTAAGTGATAGGACCAACATTTCCAGGGCTCCTGGCTCAAGCATATGTCAGGAACTGTTGGACTGGATGTTTTGGGTGTGAAACTTGATATGATTGGGCCAGGAGTTCGGCTTGCACAAATGAGGCTGCTGGTTTAGTTGTGAACCAGAGCTGCTGCCAGTGACACCAAACCCACATCCTTTCTGCTGACATGTCTTGGCCCAGGGTGTCAGAGTGGGCAAATGCTAATCCCTGAGAGGCACACTGCTTGCCCCTTCCCTGAGAATACCTCTTTTACAGAGAGGTTGCTGCAGTCCTTTGCACCAGTGACCCTGACTGCTGAGCTTGCCACCAAGGAATTGATGCTCATCTTTGGGATCGGAGCAATTTACTAAGAAACAGCTTTAAACCCATGAGTCTCATTTTACTGGATGTCTGCCAGATGTTTACTACCTTTGTACATGACAGAATGGGCTTAGATTTTTAAAAAGCCTAACAACATCATCCATATGCTCTTACACCTTCTTTTATCTACAGTAAATCACATTAGTGCTAACACTTTCGTCTTGAAAGTTTTGCCTTCTCATGCTTCTGGCATCCTAGCATGGTTAATTTGGAACAGCCTGTCATGGGATACATGAAGGAAATACTTGTCAGGAAAGAGGGGGAAACATCAAAGGTTGCATTCAGGGTTTTTTTTTGGATGCTGAGGAAGATGACTATGAGAAGAGTTCCCTGATAGTCAAAGTGTGTGTGTCACGGGTGGAGAGCCTTGCTTTGGCTACAGACTCTTGATAAGAACTCACTAAAATGCAAATTCTTAGATAGGTGGGTGGGTTTCAGCTACACAGCAAAGTCTCTGGTCCCATGGGACTTTCTGTCTGGTCTGGCAACTGCTTTGAATGCATCACTTCCCAGGGGGCCTTGGCTGTTAACCTCATCACTAGGTGGTTAAAGAAGCCCCTTCCATTTTGTATGAAGGGGCAGTAGCAGGAGGCTGTAAAAGTTTTTTTGACTCTCAAACCTGATTCTTAAATAGCATCCATGTTGTTGTGGGAAAAATGGACAAGCTTGATGTAGGTCTAAGTGAGTAGGCTGTGTGCTATTTATATGTAGGTCGCAGAGGAGAAAGCACGGATGCAAACGTTTACCTGCTGTGAGACCTGATCAGTGGTTAATGCCCTGTGTTGTTAAGCAAGAGATTGAGGCTACAAATGTAGTAAACAAAACAGTGCCACTCTTCGGCCCTGTGGCCAACTGGCCTGGTCCGGTCCTGTCTTGTACCATTGAATTCCGAGTGTTAAAGCAGGATGGCTGCATTCAGACTGCCTGCTGGGAATGCTCCTTGGCCTATCCTAACTGGCACCATGCCTGACAATTGTTTGGGACAGTGCTAGTAGGCCGAGGCCAGAGCATGCCAGGAAACATTCTGCCAGTTTTCTCCCGGAACTGCAAGGCTCAGGCACGTGTCCTGGCCCTGTAGGCTCACCAATGGAGGCATGGCCCTAGGTCCCACGCCAGGCTCTGGCACTTAGTGCTAAAGCAGGATTCTGGTGGATTGGAGCTCACACCCAGACCCAGTGCATGCTTTTCCTTGAGGGTGTTGATGTGGATGGTGTTACTTCTGATGCTTTGTTATTATATGAAAGTTCTAGGTGCCAGGCCAGAAAAGCTAGAAATATGCTTTGTCAATCTTCCTTAGATTTTGTCATTACTGACTCTTGCCATCATTACTTGGGATCTTTTATTTTCTTTAACCTGTGGAGGAGGAGACAGAAAGGAAATACAGTTTTAATGGCTGTCAATTACTTCAGGACAGTGTGAAAAGGAGCTGGATGTTACCTAGCTAGTTCATTGTCAACATTGACAGTTGTCAGCTGAGATACCGTAGACTGAAAGTACTTTGGTCCTTCTTATGCAGGGTGCTTGATAATTTCTCTTCTATTTACTTCCCTTTTTACTGAAGAGAGTCAAAGGCTTCAAATGATAATCACTGGACACTTGCATATAATTTTTTAGCTCATATCCCTCTGGGTGCTGGTGGTTCTGTTTGCTGTGTTACTGAAACTGTGCTCAGAAATCAGTTCAGATGGGAAGCAGCTGTTTGTGAGGAGAGGGTGTTGACAAGACAATAAGGGCAGAACAGTGGGGGGAAATTTTCCAAAGAGAGCTGCAGAAGTGCATTTGCTTTGAGCACTGGTTTGTCAGAGGCATGATCCCTTGACAGGAAAAGGAGAGATGCATATTGGGGAGACACTTCATGGCGTTTGTCTCCTTTGTTGGCTCTTAAAAATGTACGTGGGAAACTACCACAGTTACAAATACATGTCCCATCTTCTGTGCTGGCGCAAGTCATGTGTTCACATGAGGAGAAAGTGTTCTGAACTGTTGTCAGTAAATAAGTAATGGTGTTCAGGCTATATGGACCAAATTCAGTATATTGGGGAGGTGTATAGTTGAAAAGTGAGATTTACCAATTAAGTTATTTATACAAGAGAAAAGTACCGTGGGAGTTTTTAACTTAGTCATTAAATGGTAGAGGGGACATGAAATATGGTGCATTGAGTGTTGCAGTGCCTGTTTTTCTGGGCTTTTTACTGAGTAGGCCTTCAACTTTGCCAGCACTGAACTCCCAGGGTTGTGCTGTATTCAGTCCTCTGGCTGTGACGTTGCCTCCATGTTCTTGCTTGCTACTGCCTTCCTTTCCAATGATTGCAAAGCCCTTGTGCAAGGACAGATAATCTTACTGTAGATGGCTTTTTTCACTTCGGTGCATTCATCCTTCCAACACTTAGAAGAAGCATTTGCCAGAATAACTGCACTTCGATGTTAGGGAACAAGAGCAAAAAGCATTTAGAATGCTTTCAGCTCACTGAATTGAAAGTATAACTTTTAAACTGAACACAGTTGGAAAGAGTATTGGTTTTAGATGAATGAAGGAGTCAAAAAGAAGCGCAGATCAATACTTCTGTACTGAAGTAAATACTTCTGTGGTTAGAACGGGTCACTAAGACATATGACATCCTTACATGATCTTTCACTATTCACTAGCTGTGGTGGTTCTCTGAAAAAAATAATCTGTGGACAGTTCCTGTTGTTACAAATTAATACTTATGCACAGCTTTTATTAGTTTGCTTTGATTTTTGTTGTTGGTTTGGGTTGGGTTTTTTGTGTTTGGCAAATGTGGCAATTAGTGAGCAAAACAGTTCCCGAAGAAATGTGTGTTTTCCTCTTTTTGACTGTTAAGCAAACCTTTCTCTCTCTTAAGTGTGCTTGGCTTCATCTTGATTTTTGGAATGGTCAATATCTCAAGCTGATGAAACTTGCTTTATGGATCGATCTGTTGTGAAGGGTGCTGGAAGTTTTCTGCAGTTATACCAAGTAGCAGAGGAAGATAGAAAAAGAAAGAATATGTAGGGTGATACTCTGTTTTGCATGATGTCTGCAAGAACGCCTTCCAGAAGATTCTGCTACCTCTACAGACTTCATCCTGAGGGGTGCAGAAGCCAGGAAGAGCTGGGAAAGCTCAGCGTGTTCTAGCAGGTGCCCGGCACCCTGCAGTATCAGCACCTTCTGCTTGTAGAATGTGGACACCGTGAACAGCAAGGTACATCTGGTATTTCCACTGTGACCTCTGTTTTCTTCCCTAGTGAAAAACAGCTAATATGCTTCTTGATGTGAAATAAAGCGAGAAAGAACAGCCAGGCTCTTAATGGGCTTTGTCTGTTGCACTGTGCGTGCACCGTCATAAGAGATCCATTCGCACCATATGGACCATCTTTCTTAAGCAGTTGCACAAGAAAAGCCACAATATTTAGAAAGTAAAGTATGAATCAAAATTTTTACAGCACACAATCAGAGGAACTGAAATTTGCAAACAGCAAGCAAGAATGAAGTTGCAGTGGCAGCAGTTACCATGTCCAGGTGGTGTGTGGAGGCAAGGCTGCGTGACATCAGTTCTCTTTTAATGTGGCTCTGGGTGAGCTGCTGAGGCAGCATGGTGTCAAAAACCGGTTCAATCCAGTGGAAAGAAACTTTTCAGACTATTTTACTTAGAGAAGAAGAAAAAATTGTTGTGAAGTGCATTAAGAATAAAGATGCTTGTTCATGCAGCACTTTTTTGGCTGGGTCATCTCAAAGTACAGCACCAGTATTTAGTAGATGAAGAAACTGAAGTGCAGAAAGGCAAAATGTGTTGTCCAGAGGGTGCAAATGAAATAACTAATAGAGCCATGTCTCCATTTCTTACCTTTAGGAGAAAAAGCTGAGAAAAAGATGTCACATAAACAATGTGACTTTTTTTTGTGAAAAAGTGCAACAAAAATGTTATTTCTTCAATTCAGTCTTCTGACAACCAGCTGACACATCTTTGGCATATCGATAGCATTTGATGAATTGGTGGTCTTAGCTCAATTCCAGGGGGACTGTTAGGCATAACCAGAGGCAGTATCTGTGCACAGACAAAGAATCCATGGGGGTGGGAGGCATTAACAGTTTTCCCCTCTGGGAGTACCTCAGCTGGATGCAGAGACTGTTGGGAGAGTCTTCCTGCCAAAGTGGTCCTGTGTGAACATAAGGTGTAGAATGGAAGTCTTGGCCCTTCAGGAACTGCCAGTCACCACTTTCCCAAAACTCACAGAAAGTAGTAAAAATGTAAACAAAGAAGCTATGTTAGGTCTCGGAATTACTCAGTGGCGGTTGTCTGAAGAGTTGTGCTTGTGCTAAAATCTCAGCAAGTCCAAGTGCAAACATTTGGACATCTGGTTTCATGCTTGCCTAGTCTGTGTGCTAGCTGCTGAAACAAATCCTTCTCAACACTATGCAGAAGTACTTTTTAAAGCAGTAATTGCAAGCCTGAGTTCTGCAATCAGGCACACATTGGGCACAAAGGGTGTAAAAAGCGGAAATGAAGTGAAAATGCCAGCGGTTTGAATGTACTGCTGTACAGGGGCTTGAATGCCCCTGCATTCACTAGAAAAAAAAATCCGTCTGGTCAAGCAAAGTAAAACTGTCTCATGTCAAGCTGAATCCAAGGTGAAATTTTGAAAAAGTTGTTTCCAAAGTCAGTATCTAGAACATTTTGCTTATGTGGCTTCTCTGCACTTGTATTTTTTGGTCAGGAGCTGGAACTTCAGAGATGCCACAGAAAGGAAGTTTCTTCCTTTGTAATTTTCTAGCTCCAAGGTTCAGACTTGAAGTTTGAAGGCAAATTAAAGAAGTATTTTAATCCTGAAATTCACCATGGAAACCTGCCCTCTGGGACAAGAGCATTTTTTTTGGTAGATTTTGTACGCCTCTGCACAATTCTGGTCTTCTATGGCTTCACCTCCTTCCTTTTCATTAGTTTTAAAGGTACCTCTTCAGTCCATACTTGTTGGGTGTTGTCCTTCAAAATTCTCCTTATTTTCATATAGAAATATTTTTGTTCACCAGTTCTGGCTCTGAGAGGCCATGACTTCTCTATTCAAACGAACCCAGTATCAAAATAAAAAAGTAGCATGATACGTCTCTGCAAATCATGAGACTATTGAACCATTTGCGTAAGAGACTGGTGAGATTTTGAGCACGAGTGGTGTGTGGAGAGGTGGAGTAATGCCCTCACAGGAGTGCCACTTACTCGCCTTTTCTCAGATGCCCGCTGATGTGATCTGTCTAGAAAATCAAGACATGCCGAGACATCTGGTCTGGTGGGTACTGTAGCACAGGGTGGGGTTGGACTGCTTTCCTCAGTTCTGCATCCCTGCACCACTACAGCATCCTGTTGTGTCTTGTGTCCCACATCACGAATTCTCCACTGTCCCCACAATCTATTTCTGTTCTGCTTCACTCCAGCAGTTCATGAGGTGGGGTGCAAGTACCTTTGTACAAGGGGAAAGAAAAGAGAGAACGTGGTGTTTCCAGCTTCCTGCTGGAGCAGAGCATTGCCACTGTTGCATGACTCAAAGGAGACGGACAGGTGAAGGTCCACCAGGCCTGGCTGATGCAGAGCACAACACAACATTAATATTGTGGGTAATTTGAGATCATCATTTCAGTATTGGCCATTGCAAGCAATTGGAAATGCCAGTGTATGTGATGTGCCATTATCCTGGAATCCATATTTCACTTAATTATCTTAGAATGTGGTAGACCAAACCGGAGGATACTCGCACCAATTTCACTGTAACTGCTGGGAGCTTTGATTTGTGTTTGCAAGCATATTAAAGTGAGGTGACCATGTCAGTTATTGCCATGCCTGTTTGCCTAGCCCCATTGCTTGGAGGTGAATTCCCACAGTGTGAATGGGTTTGTCTTCTCAGCTGCTACAGCTTTCTGTATAAATGCAGATTAAAGGTTACAGTGGTTTGTTTAAGTGCTTAAATGTTGCGTTGTAGAGAGCAGTGTTTGAGCAACAGATGCAGGCTTGTCAGAAACAGTGTTCTAACCTTCTGGAGAGGAAGAAACAGAATAGAGGACAAAAATTGCTTCAGTTGTCTCATTTAAATCCGTTTGCAAATGAGAGTCACAGTCCTTAGCCCAAATGCACATTAATTAACAGTTTGTAGTTGACTGGGAGATGACAGCTGGAGTGGTTGAGGATTAGGCACTTACCTTGTTTTTCAGAATCAAGATATGTTAAATACAGACGATGTTTGAGTTGCAGTTTCAAAGGAGGAAGAGAAACGTACTGTCTTAGTCTGCTTCTGTGTTCTAGGCTTGTGTTATTTTGTTGTATTTGCTGTATAAGCAAGTTTCAGCTGAGCTGATGGAATTGGTCTGAAGGGTTGAGACTAGAATGAAGTGAAAGCAAATTTCCTATGTGGTTTTTTGGTGGATTTTTGTTTGTTTTTGGTTGTTTGTTTGTTTGTTTGTTTTATTTGGTGTATGGGGAGTAATTCAGGCACGAGTGTCCTTTTTTGTTTAATGATGCACCAGCTGTGGCACCAGTGACAGAAATCTCACAATTTTTTCACTGCAAAGCTTCTCATTTAGAGGTATATTACCTGTCCGCTGTAATGTGCATTTAAGTGGAATTTGGCTAAGTTAGTAACTTCTGTCTTCACTCATCACTATACAAATCTCTTCTTAAAGAGAAAGTCTCTTTCCCAGCAGCCTAAACATCAGGCAGTGACAGGAGCTGGATAGAAGTCTCCCTGTCTGTCGTGTGTCTAGGTACTATAATATTCGGTTGTCAAACTTGTTGGTTTCCTCCTGCCTTTAGAAGCTTTTGGGTAGGACACACAGTCCCAGACAGCATGATTTCCTGCACATACTTCGTGTGAGGCTCTGTGATAGTGTCAGAATTCTGGGATGCCTCTCCTAAAGGGTGACCTGCTTTGGCGTACCTAGAAGAAAAAGGCTTGGTGCTTCATTATATGTAGATCTCCGTAAGAGCACCTCTGAAAAGGGCACTTGGTGCCTGTTGAGGCAATCCTTCTATCACACCTTGTCCTCGGTGGTGCGGAGAAGGAAAAGATGTATATCAATTTCAGATTGGTTTCAAGTGTGAAGTTCAGACATGATGTAATGCTATATGGAGTTCTTTCTCCACATCTTTTTTAAATCAGCACTGAGATGTGTGTGAGGTGTGCATGATTCAATGTTTCATGCCCATTGAAGAAGTTCTCATTGTTTTCAGGAAAAACATATTTCAGGAGAGAGATGGAGAAGAACCATGAAATGCCATTTCTCCAGTTCTGTCTCTTCTTGAAGACAGTATGGTTATGGGAATATTAGTATGAGAAGAATGATAGCAGTGTTTCTGCTATAAAATCAACTGTGAAAGTTTTCATGGGTCCAGAACTTGATGAAAGTAATTGTACAAAGGTCTCTTGATTAAGGAAGAATGCTGAAAAGTTGTTAATTTAATCTTCAGATCTATGCAGCAGGTTATTTTGTTGTTTTTGGTGTTATTTGCACAAAACCGCTTTTTTGGGATTCATCTGCCCTTACTCTTCATTTGCCAGCTTTAATTGGAGCTGCCTTTATAGCAATTTCAGAATAAAATATCTGTTTTCAAGGTGAGTTTAGTACTTATTTTAACTTTCAAGGTGATAAACAGAAGGTAATGAGTTGCTGAGAAATAAAGTATGTTTTCCATTCACGTAAAGTTTATCAGTCATTTGGCTTATGAGGGAGTTATATACCCAAAGACATAAAGAAGATGGCCAGAGAACAGATTAGAAAAAGAATGTTTTGTGTATTTCAGATTCAGTTGATTATATAGTCTGTGTATATCTGTAAAAACTTAACTTCGCAGGCAGTATTACAAATGCAGGCAGTATTACAAATGCTAATAGTTCTACAATGTCTCTGAAATTTGGTTTCTGTGCATTGATGGAGGAATACACAGCAGCAGAGGAATGAGATTCTGTTTGGTTTGTACCTGCACAAAAAGAGGAGTCGTGTGCGAGTCCCCTCCTGCACAGGGCCTGGGGCTGCATGTTCTGGGCAGAAGGGTCTGCACCCTTCTTATGCCCAGGAAGGGAAGCAATGAGGCCTGGCTAGAATACTTGCACAGTCCTACCTAAAAATCTTGTTTGGCAGTAAATTGCTGCTGGTTTGGAGCAGTTTCCTGCTTTCTATGTGTTTCAGGTTTTAGTTTCTAAAACTTATACCAGAATAGTACCTCCCACACCACACACACACACACACACACATACATCTATATACATGTATAAATACTTTGCCTGTTTATTAATGGGAGGTACCTTCTGGGCTATAGCAGAATTATGGGGTTCTTGGTTTTTTTTGTAGTGAATTCTTGTCTATTACTGATTTAGAGGAGTCTCAATGAGTTTACATAGCGGTGATAACTCCAAATGCATAAGCTATTGATGTGTGATACAACTGCTAAAGCATGCATAAAGTCTTGGCAGAATCTGAAGTGAGTTATGTAGGGTATTCTTGCATAAAGACTGTGATGCTAAATATTAGATGAAGCTGCTCCTCCTTAGCAGCTCTGCTTTCCAGGTTTCGAATTCTACAGTTGCAGTGGCTGTTTCTTCAGCAAAACATCGAAATGAACCAAGAAAAACTTGGTACTTTTGTATACCATGCAAATCTTTCATTAAATAAAATGCCAGGGAGGTATAGATTCGCTTCAGTGGCAGGAACACAGGAGAAACTTCAGTCCCTGCTGCTTCGAATTCTAAGAGGAAAAATGTAATCTATAAATGAGTGGAGGAATTTGAGGCCACCAATTCTTCAGAGACAAATAATTCAAGCAGAATACAATGATTGTTCTGAGGGCCAGGTAAGAGGGAGCAACAAGAAAGCATTTCTCTTAATAGAGGTAGTGATAGCTTGCTGTGTTGGAGAACAGTTGTGCTGATAGCAGAGCCAAGAGTAGGCACAGTAAGGTATAGGCAATTACTGGAAGCGAATTAAGAGAGGATTTTTGAAAAGAGAAGAGAAAGGCTTAAAAATCCAATGAGTAGGCTTCAGGATCTGAGGTCTGCTATTCCCTTCAAAAGCAACTGAAAAGCCGTTTGTCTGACATGCTGCTTCATATCCTGTCCTGTTTGCACCCTGAGCGTTTGTATCCAAAGGGAAGGAGCCAATCCATATTCCCCTGTCTGAATTTGCCACCAAGGATTTCCTGCATGGATGCTGGGCCCGTGGGCATAGGCAGCCCTGGCTGTGCTCCTTCAGGAATGCGCGTGCGGATCGCAGTTTCCTGTTACCTGCTTCTATGTAGTCGTAACACGTATCCTTTTGGTCTCATTGAAATTTGTGAGGGCTCTTTAATATATCTGAGTGAAAAGTTAGAAAGTTTAGTTTGAGGTGTTTCTTTGGTACCTCAAACTGAGCAGGCTGACACGATGCTGAGGCAGAGGAATAGCCCACATAAACTGGCTGAGAGCAGGGACAGTAGGTTCCAACAGCAGAGGGGTAGCCAAGAAAAGAGGTGTTGAAGTCCTAAACCATTCCAGTTATTACCAAAGTAAATGTGACTTACTTTTTTAAGTCAATCCAAACAATTTACTCTGACTTCTCCAAAAGCCAAGCATATTTAAAAACAGAAAAAATCCACAAAGACACATCAAAAGTGCGGACTCTTTCTTTTTTAAAAAGAAAAAAAAAACCAAAAGAGAAACAAGTGAAACAAAAGTAATCTTGGAAGTATGCATTTCATTAAAGTAAAAATGGGAAATCCAGTTTTATGAGGCTGTTATTAGTGGTAGGAAAGATACCATGGGGGACATCCTGTGATACTGGGTGGGTGTTTCACATTTGGGAGAGGTTAATAATGTAAAATTACTGCCTAAATCATCTTTTTTTACCAGGTAATTCATTTTATTTCTGGTTCCAAATATGTCTTGAAAATATAGGGATTGAAGATTCTGTGGCAATGCAGAAGATGACAATGTGAATTTGTGATGTGACTGTCAGAACACTAATATCCTCTGTCATTTGAAGCAAAATGACCTAACTAGTTTAAGAATTTTCCCCTAATTGGGACAGCGTGTAATTCACCGCATTTCTGGCTAGTCACTTGGGCCAAAAGAATAAGTGTGCTTTGTCTGCCTGGATTCTCAAAGATATAAATCACTGGACCGTTTTCAGTTGTACATTGCAGTTCTCTTTCTGGGTTCTCCTGGGGAAACCAGATGCTGTCAGCTTTCCTTCCACGCCTGGCTCTGCCGTCTCTGTACGCAGGAGCACCGCAGTAGAAAGGAAGTTTGCTCTGCAGTCAGAAGAATTTTGCCCTTGTTCGTAAGATAAAATTTAGCTCCAGAACCTTGCTGGGTTCACCTTTTTCTAAATTCTTGGCATCCAGCTGCCTCATTTCCACTCATCTTTGTCCTGGGTAGTTTTCTTTTGCTGAGAAGTGGCTTCCTCACTCCACTTCTTTAGTGGTTCAGCTGCATTTTTTGCTCCTGTAGACAGTATTTCCCCCAGCACTGTTGCCTCAGCCGGGTATTCCCACACTTTATAAATATGCTTGCAGTGGTGCCATAAGCTGTCCCTTCTTATTTATGGATAGAATTGCAAATCTGATCCAGATGGTGCTGTTTTTTAAAGTCTGCTTCTGAAATCTGTTTGCAAGATATGATCTGCCTGAGCATATGCCTGATTGTCTGTTTTTGGGAGATCTCCTTTCAGGATTCCTGTGTTATTTTTGTTGTAATGGGGAACTCAAGTGCATTGTTTATCTGTGCTGCTGCTTCTTCCCAATTAACTAATGCAGAAGTTACAGCTTCAGTGTACAGATTATCCTTTGAAACTTGCTGTCCAGGACAGAGGATCTCCTGGTTTCGCAGAGATTTTGTTATCAGAGATCTGTGTTATCACACGAGCTGTCTGCCCGTGCTTTCAGTGCAAGGGGCAGCGGGGGGCTGCTCTGTGACACAGACTAGGAACTGCTGCAGGAGCCTGGGAGCCGTTACAAGAACAGGTGCCTGCCTTTGAGAGCTTTGCCTTCCTTCCCTGCACATATCAACATCTCTGAGGAGTATCAGTTTGATTTAGAGGGAGACACAGAAACAAATACAGGATGGGAAAGGGAACAGGAAAGAGAAAAATTGCTGGATTGGAGGGGGAAGGGGAGAAGTGGCCAAGGAAAGAGAAATGAAGACAGACAGAAAGACAGAGAAAGATCTGTTTCCCCTTTTATGAGGAAAGGGAGCCTTCAAATCAGGATGACTGAGTTCAGCTGTTCAGGCCACTTTATACCCATGAACTTGCAATTAAATGCGGAAGTGGCAAACAAAAGATGAGCTAAAAGAAGATATTGTTAAATAGTCGGCATTGGAGGATGTAGAGGGAAACTCAGAAAATGGACAGAGCCCAAGTCATGAATAAGCACTCAGTTTCCTGGGATTCTTCTGTGGGTGGGAGGAGTGCTGGAGTTGCTGGAGGCCTCTGTCATTCAGAAGCGCTGCGGTGGCAGAGACCCTTTGTGCTTCTCCCCTGGTTGCTGCCACAAAGAGCGGTTTTATTCAATTTCATGGTGCTGAGTCGACAGGCCTCTTTCTACTAAGCAAGGAGTTTATTCCCCAGGCCAAGCTCTCTGAGAGGCTCTGTGAACCTTGATTGTTGTTTGGCTTGGATGTACATTGTCTGCTGCTTGAATTTTTCTTGATCTTTTGCCTAGATAACCTCAACTGGTTCCTGTTTTGCTTTGGAAAGTTACACATGCCTAATCAGTTTTTCCTGGATTATTTCACAGTGTGGAGACACCCAGAAGGAGTCAGGACTGTTACCTTGTGGGCTGGCCAGATGGTTCTGGAGTTTTTTTGATGCTTTTATTTTTTGGGGGGGGCTGGTAAGGCAGACTAAAAGCTTGCCTACTCTCCTAATAGCTGTTCACATACATTTCTGGCAACCTGTGCTGGTGAGAGGTAATCTCCACTTATTCCTGTGAGTCCTTGTGCTTCTTGCTTCTGATCAAAAGGTAAACTAGTATAATCAAAACATTATCTAGAACTTTGAAAGCATCTTTGAATTCTTTGTCTGGAAGACGGTGGGTAGGGGTGTGAGATTCATGGGAACCAGGAGCAAAACAGTGATTTGACAGGTTAGGATAAAGCTGTCACATTTATTCCATTGCCATATATCTTTTGAGCAGTGGAATGGAAAGAGATTTTCTTAATGTTTATGAAGAACTTAGTGGAACACAAAGGATGCTTTGTTGAATTTAACAACATTAGATCTACAAAATTCATAACCTGTGAGAACAGAATGGGGGCTTCTTGTGCCATAATCTGCCAAACTCATTAAGTAAAGGAGATTTAACTTCAGTAAGGAGTAAACAGAAAAGAAACACATTCTTTAGGATCAAGCCTCATCTCATGAGTCTGTGGCAAGCATCTGAAATGCTCATGTATTAAAGATGGCTCTGTAAACTAGTTTTTTTTTGGGTTTTATTACCCTGAGGAGTGAAGCAATGTTCAGATTGTAGCACATGATTTAAACTGAAGCGTGTATATTGTTAGTAGGGACTACAGTGTGTCTTAGCCCATAGAGAGTGAAAGCAGGTCATTCTGAGTCCTTTGTAGCATTTCAACTCCAGTACCAGTTTGCCTCAGCATATGAAATCAGGCTGATGGAAGCCCTTGAATGGGTGATTATTTTGATATCCTGTCTGACTGATGTTGTCGTAACATTCTGCTAGTTCCTTTTAACTTCTTTTCAGGGTTGTATCTGTTTGATGATTTTGAAGGTTATTTTATCTCTTTCACATGTACAGGGTTGGATTTGAGATGCTGACCCGTGTTGGTGCTGTTGTGGAAGGGACAACAAGCAGGTTTTTCTGTTAGCATTTGGCAGAGCAGAGATACAGGACACTGATGCAAAGCTTGGAGTTCCTTTTGTTGTGACAATGCTGTGTGGATTAGGCATTGTTGTAAAGGAGACATTTGGCTGCCTCATGCCCGTTGTCTGTAAATTGACTCTACTGTGCAAATGTAGTTGTTGCATTTATGACTTCTTACAGTCAAGCATGCTGGCACCAAATATCGTGCCTCACTATCCAGTGTCAGACAGATTTGTACAGGCTTATGGTGGGACCAGCCTTGTGTGGATTTTGGGTTCTGTGCCTAACACACTTTGCTATCCGCATAATACACTCTCTCACACTGCAAGGTATGGCCAGACATGACTGGGAAACCCATTGAAAATTTCACCTTTTGCTGATACCAATCATGAACAACTGCTTTGATCACAAACTATGACATGATTGGAAGTCTGGGAGTGACATGGAACATTAAGTATGTTACCACATTTTCTTGGATTGCAGGAACCCCCTAAAAGTTTTACGGAACTTTCCAAGTTTGCAGAACTGGATTAGCAATCACAGAGCACGATCTGTCCTAAATACATGCTATCAATATATGCCTGCTGCTTGTAGTCAGCACGGTCAGGTTTGGATGGAATGTGAAGTAAAGCATCTCCCCAAACTGAGATTGCTTATGTCTCCCAAAGTTTTGTTTGTGGTTAGACAAAGCATTTCTGTGAGTTTTACTCGCAGTAGTTCATCTCTCTCATCTTTTCCAGCTTTCAATACTTCTGGCTAATTTGGTAACTTGACCGTTGTGCCAAGATTCCTGTCTAAGGGAAGAAGTGCCTGTTTATAATTTTTGTTTCTTTCCTCTCTGTTTTCTAGCATATGGAAAAACTGTGAACTAAGAAATGTTGATTAAATTTATTCTGCATTGTCATCTACACGATTTAATCAAAACCTCCGGGGCTGCATTTTGCTTTGCTAGCATGAACGTTCTGTCCCGTGAGGCCTTTCAGGCAGCTGCATGAGTGGTCTTTGCTGCCTACCCCAAATCCCTGGAAGGACCATTGCCCTGCGGCAGGCATATATTTGCCTGTTTCTGAAAACACCTTCCAGTGGCATTTCTAGTCCTGTCACTGTTACCAGCTGGCCAGCACATAACCCGTGATTCTTTGCTTGAGCAGAGATGAGTGGAAATGGACAGCAGATTCCAGGACAGGGAATGGGAGTGGGACAGGGAGTGGGAGGACAGGATGAACAGTGAGAAAAAGACAAGACTTCAGGTTCAAGTGGGAATCGAAGTCAGGTAGAGGAAATAAAGCCTTCTGCTCTTAGCAAGATTGATTGTATATTAGCAGCTGGAATTGTCAGATATCTCTTGTGTTGCAGTCCTGCTCCCACAGCTGTAATGATGCAGTGTAAAGGAGTTCCACATTAGAAAAACTCCATCTGTCCCTAGCTCCAGATGAACTCTTGCCTCAGTGTAAACCAGATGCCCCTTCCCACTCTTATTCAGGTTTCACTGTAATTTCAAAATAAAGAGGCAGAAATTATTTTCTTGGTTTTGGTAATATTTCTTCTTTTCTCTATAATAAGGTCTCAGTGTAAAGGAGTAGTGTCACAGTAACAACTTACGCTGTGTGTTAGCAGGACTCTTGAGTAATGTAATACAGATTACAAACAATGCCCTTGATAGCAGGACCAGCATTTTAAAAATACTTACGTGCATGGGAAAGTCAGAAAAGAGGGCAAGGAAAACTGAGTAGTATTAGCCAACATCTTGGTAGGGGTTGGGACAAGCTCTCAGAGTTGAGTTGTGTGAAGGGATGTAATGGAAAGAGATTGTCCTCTGCTGTGAACTGGTTGACCTTTCTCTTGGATTCAGTGCAGACAGGTGATGCTGGTCCATGCTTTTCAGGGAGGAATCATTTCTCTCAGAGGCTGAAGCACAGTCTTATTACGCAAGGAATGATCTAGCACTGCGAGTTAGTGTGGCTGAGAACGAGGTGCAGTGCTACAGAGGAAATGCTGGCTGTTTGTGGAACACTGAGTTAGGGACACGGCTGCCTCTTAAGTGTATCTGAGGTGGAAGGAGCTACGTGGTGGGGTTCGGGTGCAGCTCACATGCAGCTGTAGCCCATGTGCAGCTGCTCAGTAATGCAGCTTGTGGTGCGTGTTATGGGTGCTGTGCTCTTTGTGTTTCATGGCTGCTGTGACTCCTGCGTTTTCTCCTGAAGGTTTCATCCTTCTGCATATCTACACATCACCAGCCTCACTGATGTGAGGTGGCGAGGTGTGAGAGTAAACTATTCACATGGAAACACCTTAAACTGGTTCTGTCTGGAAAGGAGACCCCCTTCAGTGATTCCTCTGACAATCAGTTCATTTAATATTGGTACAAGTTCAGGCTGTTGTGAGATAGGTACATACACCTTTCCCTCTGCCTAAAGAATGCAGGGCTGCTGTGGATTGACTGGGCAGTCTTGACAGCTCAAGTGTAAATGTAATAAATCTTATGTTCCCCTTTTGATGCATTTAATTTTGTAAAATGTGAATTCCTCTTTTCTGTCAACACTTGAATCCTATTAAAAAAAAAAAAAGGCAGATATTTCATTCTGTTTGTCACCAAATGGAGTTTTTTCTAAGGATCAAGTAACCAAGGGTAGTAGAGTGGGTTATAAATGTCAGGAAAAACTATTTATTTACTTTGTAATGTCTGGTATAGGTTTTGGAGTTTGCCTGGGTTTTAGTTAGGAAAATTAAATTAGTTGTGAGCAGAAGGTGATTTGGGACTTTTGTTTCAGTCCTGAGTGAACTGTCAGGTGCTCTTTGCTCTTGTGGCACATTCATTTTTTAACAGTCTGAATCTTTTCTTGACTGAGTGTTTTTTTTCTGATTCCCTCAGAATGCTTGTGGAAGCTAGGGCACAGCAATGGGCTCACTGAGCTGCCATTGGCTAGAGCTCCCTTGGCAATCACTGTTGCTCATCTGTTGTTGTACATTATTCAGAAGCAGCCGAGTGGAGACAATTTTATACAAGTTCACAGGAAGAAAATGAGGGCAAATCTCCAGGAGATGGTTCTGCTTGGTGGTACGTTCTCCCAGATGAGACCACTGCAGAGCAGCGCTGCACGGGGATTGCGTTTCCTTCTCACGAGTTACTTGTTACAGACACCAATCAAAGAGAGCCCAGGAATAATGCAGAGGTGTTTTTCAAATCCTCCTGTATTCCTTGCATCTTAAAGACCTTTGTTGTTGTTCAGTGCAGCATTTACAAGGTTTAAACCTAGTCAGTATAACTACTCTGACTGAGTAGAAATTCTCTTCAAGGAAGTCAAGTGCAGAAGTGAGTTCAGAATGGTTTGCTTAGAGAGATTCAATCTTTTCTCTCGGGGCAAATCAAGGTTATTATTCTGTGATGTATTTTGGCAAAAGAGAAGCTGACATGTTGGCCATTTGCTTGTGTCTGTAGGTGCTATAGTAGATGCACACACAGTTGCACAATAGGCCATACTTTTTTCCATATAGCTCCCCTGGGATCCCTGAAGATCCTATGGGCAGAATGGAGTGACATATAGAGACTGAAGCCCAGTGATTTTCTGCATATTATGTGAAAATTGAAATACTCCCTGCTTTGTTTGGTTGAGAGGAATGGTTGTGGCCGCAGTGAAAAATGTTGAGGTATCTTGCAGTAAGTGTGTGGATGTTACTCATTTTTGGAGGCTTTGAGCCTCACTGTTCGCTGCTAATGCATTTAGGATTGTGATGCGTTACAGGCTGAACATTTGGCTTGGTTTTTTACAGGCATCACTACTGTGTCATCTTCTCCTGAAGTGTTAACTTTCACAATACTGTCATTCTAGCCAAGCCCAGAAGTTAACATCTACAGCATCATGAAGCTTCCCATGGCTGCTTTCTTAACGCTGCAAAGCAAACACTATATTAATTGAGATACTGTTAGGAATTGTACAGGACATAATAGGTACATAGTAACTCTCTCTCACTGCCCTCAGTAGTTATGTCTTATAAGTATCTGAAAATAAGTTCCCTGTCAGACATTGTTGGTATCTCACTTGTTTCGCTTCCCTGCCGTCTTGGTGAGGCTGATGGGCTTGACACTTTCTGAGACTGAGGCTCTGTGTTGCAGCAAGGAACTCTTTAATGCTTAGTGGAGTACACTAACCTGTGTTTGAGAGGAAAGTTACCTTTCTCTCCTCTTAGAATTGAGAAAAGTGTTAGGGCATTACTAGAGAGCTAAATTCAACTTGCCCAATTTTTTATATAATCGTATGAAAAATACTTAGGTGGATAGATTTTAAATATTCTTACAGATCCAAGCCCCTATACCCTGTCTTCTCTTTCCAATACTGTAATTGATTAACAGCTGTAGAGCAGCAGGGTGCATCAGCTTGTGTATTGTAGTCACATATGTCATGTCCCAGGTGAGAATATAGCTGCCTTGCTGCTGAGAGGGTAAGTAGCCAAAGTAAGGAGGAGTCCCTATTCCAGAAGGAGTGGGGAGATTAAAGGAGAGTGTTGGACAGATGATACTACAAAATATCCCTGAAGGTTTGCTGTATTTGGCTAGTGCCGGTGAGATCAGCTGATGGTACAAAGTTGCTTGTGCCATAATGTGACAGTCACTTACAAAAGATGACACTTTGCAGGTACGATGTCCATCAGTTTCTGCGAAAATCTTGGAGTTACCTTGGCCATGCTGCTCGTGGAGTTCTGATTCTCACTGAGACAACTTATAGCATTATCTTACATTTTCCTAGATAATCTTGCTTACTGTTTTACTCCTGACTAAATGAAGGGAAGTCTCATATTTTTAAAAGGATGAAATCAGGTTATGTAGTTCTGTTGATGACAGCAACTGTGTAAAAGTTTTCTCTGAGATGTGAGAAAAGGGGAGGACTTACGTGCAGAATTTACTGTGTGCAGCATCTCCTTTGTACCATCAGACAATCAATTGTAGAGTTCTCACTATTTATTTCTGAGCAAAGTCTGGTCCTGTTATTTGGTTGGTGTATTCCATTATCGCCTCTTAAGAGACAGAAATGTTTCTACTCCCAAGGCAGGACGAGCTGAAGGCAGCTGATGTCTCAAGCTGCTTTTCTCACTCCCCAGCAAAAGCACCCCTGGTGCAGCTGTTCAGGAGGCAGCGGATCGCCTAACCCAGCTCAGTGAGAGCAAAGTCCTTCAAGGTGTTCCATATTAGAAAGGAAAACCACCCCAAGATCTATCCAAGTAGTGCTACCTGAGCTTGAGTAATTTGGTGTCCAGCAGCTGGACAGTCACTGATGTGACTGAGAAAATGCATACTTGGGATACTGGAAAATTAGATAGATTTCTGAAGCTGATTGGAGCAACTGAAAGTTTTCTGGTTTGGAAACTGCTGGCATAACCCCCTGTTTCTCTGTTAGTATTTGTTTCTCTATTAGTACAGTTTTGAGTATTAAAGAATAACCTTTACAGGTAATCATTAATATTGACTTTCAGTATTTTTGCTATAATGGAAACAAGGTTTACATCTTGAAAATAGTCTTCATTTCTGAAGTGCATAAACAATCCTTTCATATATTGAGCAATCTTATTTTTGTCAAGTGAAGGCCCTTTCAGGGTAAAAAACTTTGTAATGGAAAAGTTTGTACTAGTTTCACACTTATTAAAAAATGTATCTTCTTGTGAAACATGTGGCCTGAAAATGTTTTTAATTATGAAAGCATTCTATAGCATTTACTGAGAGATGACAGACTGTGCTTTCATGCAGATCCTGTACAAAACATTGTGTCCTCCACTCATTGTTAGCTTCATTATGCAATCCTCATCTCCTCCCCAGAGGCTTCTCCATTGTCAAGGGCAGCTGCATTTGCTTATTACAAGAACCTTGGTCATTAGTCACATCAATACAAAGCAAAGCTCTTAATACCATATTATAACTATAAATCAATCCAAATTTCTTTTTAAGTGCAGTTACAATATATAGCATTGGATGCCTTTACCCTAAGAGCTGCTCTTTATTTATATTGGTTTTCCCCAAAAACCAAATTAATTGGTTTTCCCCCAAAATTGTCACCTCTAATAGGCAGAAGAATAAGTAGAATTTTGTGCCTAAGTCAGATCTTTCTTACTTTCAAGATGAGTGGATAAAACTGAGAACCCTACGCCTGTGGAAATCTGTTTCTCTGAGCTGTGCTCAGACCTATTCCAGTGCATTGCTGGGAAGCTGTCTGGATATCTTACATGCAGAACTGGTTGAAATTCAGATCAATCCTCTTATATGATAACTTCAGATATTTCAGAAATTCCTCTCATCCCAAATCAGGACTAATTGGCTATCTCCAATTATGTGAGGAGTGGATTCTAACACGAAGGATTAACCAGCATTCCTTTTTGCTCATTGTGGAAATGGATTACTGGTCAAGGCTGTCCAGGAATTACAGCTCTTAAAGCTTTTGCAATGTGATTCGGTATCTATTCAGTCCATAAAGTTTTTTTCAATCATAGTATTCATGTTTTGCAGAGACAGTTACTGCTGCAGGTGATTGATGCACCGAACTGGCGTGCTGTGCAGTAACTAGGGCAGCAGAGTGTGGGAAGCAAGCCCTGGTCAGGGTCCAGGACAGTGCCCTGCCGTGCTGAGGGGAAAGCCTGAAGCCTCTCACTGCTGCACGGTTGCTTTTGGGTCGAAGGGGCTTTTTGCCCACTGTGGAAGGAGCTGACAATGTCACCAGTCTTCCCCTGTTGGTACAATATCCTGACAGTGCACTGAAATTTCTTGTGTACAGGCAAATCTAAAACCTCCAGGAAAGGACACCCCTCACATCAGAACCAGGTGCAACTTTCCAGGCTTGTTGCCAAGATTCAGTTGCTGAATGCTTTGGGAAGAACTTGGAGCTGACATTTTTCAGGGTGGTAGTAATGGAAAGGCGGGAGTGAGAGGTAGATGGTTTCCTTAGGAACACAAAGACCTTGATCATTCCTGTTCTGCATTCTTCTATTGCTTGCCTGTAATGTTTTATCTTTATTTCAATATTCTTTTGCGTTCACCGTGCTGCAGTAATTAAGAGATTTGTGAGCATTTCACTAATGCTCTGTCATCTGACCTACATTGTCATTAAGAATCCCTGGACTGTTTTGCATGTCTTGGTTTGATTATCAGAATGGTTGTTAACACTTGATTTTTCTATCGACAGCCGTGCTGATCATTTGCTCATCTTATTTATAACAAAATTTAAATAGCATGCACACTTCTTCTTTTAAGTGCTCCCAGCACTGGTAATTTACTTGCATTTGATTGTCAGATTTCCTCTGACTTCTTTTGTGGGTACTGAAGTTATAAGAGCATTTTTCTTGGTAAGACTTCAGAATTAGAGAAATGCAAGCTCTGGAGGAAGGTCTGCTGTGTGCAGAAATAGTGCTAGGAATGTTGTTTGTGATGGGAGACTTACCTCAGCCTTGGTGACTGCCTCATTGTACTTAGCGCAATGTAAAATTGATGCTTCTGGGTCAGTGACAGCTTACATTGCCGTGTGACATTTTGGTAATTGAGCCTGTTTCTCTTTGTGAGGGAGGCTTTCAGCTCCTCGTATTTCACCTTTAGTGAGTAGGAAAACTTGGGAGGCTCTTAGGTGTCCTGGAGTTAGCCTGATCATGCCTTCGTTGCTCTAGCTTGCAGAAGGGAGGATTGCTGAACCATCAGGCACACTGATGAGACCTTACCTTTGGTACATTCAGGTTCTAGATAAATGCCCTAAGTTGATCAGGCATGTGTGATTGTTCTGATTTCCTTAGTAAAATGCCCCAAGTCCTGAGAATGCTGGAGATTCATGAATGAGAGTTTCATGAACTTCATGAATCCTCAGATTTTAGAAATGATACATTCGATACTGGCTCCAGCCTTGTTCAGCTTGTCTAGCAGTGCCCTGAGCAAAGGGATAGAATGGACCCTCAGCAAGTTTGTGGAGTGTACAGAACTGGGGGGAGTGGCTGATACACCTGAAGGCTGAGCTGCCATTCAGTGGGGCCTTGATAGGCTGGGAGAATGGACCAGAGAGAAACCAAATGAGGTTCAGCAAAGGTAGGTGTAGGGGTCTGGAGCATCTCTGATGAGGGGAAACTGTGGTACATGGGCCTGTTTAGTCTAAGGTTGAGAAAACTGAGAGGGATCTCATTAATTAATACATGTAAATATCTCCAAGGTGGGTGCCAAGAGAATGGTGCCAGGCTCTTTTCAGTGGTGCCCAGTGACAGAATGAGAAGCAATGGCCATAAACCAAAACCAGTTTTTATAAACTCTTAGTTCCTGATTGGCAGGTGAGTCAGCAAAGAAGATGCCCCCTCAATTGAAGTAGTAATTCCCTGGACACTTTAGGCAGAGAGCTTCTATTACCTTGCAGTTCAGCTGTATTAATTTCTATCTCTATGTAGTTCAGTCATATCATTTTTATCTCTAAAAGCTTTGCTTTCCAGTGTGAGGATATTGCAATGGAAAAACAATGATGCAACTCAGACTTAATTGCTCTTGGTGAGTGGAATGGTAAAGAGAAAGGATTCACATTTGCCAGCATCTTTGGATGTTTCTGTGGTATATGTCTCTGTGATGTAAGGTGTATGCTGATTAATTCAGCTCTTTGCTGAACAGTTTTGAATAGCTCAACTTCCACATTGTGCTCAAGAAGCCGTCTGGTACCTGCTTTCTTAAGGAATGCTTAAGCTGCTCCATGCAAAACTGGTGATGGCTGCCATGAGTAGAAGGTGCTCATGTGCAGGAGAGCTCCATTAGCAGGACATGCACATTGTTGTGTCCGTTTGGGAAGGTAAGAGTAGCTCTGTGTTGTTTTATTTTGCTTCCATTAGGTTACCCTGGAAGCATTTGTTAACACCCTTAACTAAAATCTGGTGTTTTAGCCATGGCTAGGATGTGAATTTTCTATTCTGTTCTCCTGAGACCCCATCTGCAGTGCTCTGTCCAGCTCTGGGGCCCCCAGCACAGGGAGGAGGTGGACCTGCCACTCTCTTTTATTTTTAGAAACTACTCGTTAAAATTCTTAAGACATAGGATAGATAGGCTTTGTACATTAATCTGTACATTATTTATGTTGTCATAGGATGAAGATAAATTATGCTGTTTATGTTTTGCAAATGAAGAAATGCCAGTGGAGAATCCAATGGGATTTACTGTGGGCTGTAGGTGGATTCCTCCAGGTTATAAACGACACCATTTTATTGGTGGGATTTAAATTCAGGAATTGCTAGTTTGTCATTCTGTGTTTAAACTTAACAACAGGGAATAGACTGAGACTAAACAACAATAAAAACTAACCCCAACAGTGAAAGACAATTACTTTTCATCAGTATACAAGTATTTTTCTAATAAGCACTCTAAATAATCCCATGTATTCTGGCAGGGGATTAAGTAATTCCCTTCTCTTGAGCTAGTCAAGTTGGTTTAAGAAAGCTGAAGTCCCTAGAAACAGTACACAAAACCCACTAAGAATAAACAGGACTCTTGTAAGAGAAGCAAATAAGAAAAATGTTTCTTTATACATCCTGTGAAATTCTTAGCCCAGACAAGTCTTGTATTGGGAGGAATGGGTTAAAACCAGAAGATTTGGCAAGGAAGGAATAGTTTTGCTCAAAGTGACCAAAGTGCTGAGTATCAGTGTGGGGAAACTCCATTTATTATGCCTAGTGCTGTTCATCCTCTGCCTGCTTTGAGAGGTAGAATTCCTGTGTAAAGATAACACACTCTCACGAACATCCTTGAGCCTCCTGCTGGGAGAGAGACAGATCATAAAAACACAGCCTTGTGATAAACTCTGCATGTGTGAAGTCCTTTAAATTGGGGCAGGCAGGGCCTCCCTCCCCCTGCCACTGTCCACTGGGATGAGCTGAGCAGAGTGGAGTCTGTGTCTCCCTTGGGTCTCTGTCCCGGGATGAGCCGAGCCTGACAGAGCCCGTGTGCCGCTGTGTCCCTGCCACCCAGCCTTGTTAGCAACGTAAGGAAATACATCCACTCCTTGCATTTTAGGTGTGGTTTGGTGGTCACCTTGGTTACCTTTATGCATCTATTCACATTTTCTTGGATACTCGGGAGAGGGAAAGTGTAGTGAGGGTTAGAGGAACTGAAGATGTATACGTGTTTGTGTACTTTTTAATATAAAAAATTAAACCTTGGTAAACCAACGATCATTTCTCTAAACCCAAAAGCCTTTTTAACCAGCTGTAAGTTGCACTGGTGGTCTGACATGCAAGTTGCATCCCACAGGGTCTTACTGATGGGGATTTCCCGTGCTAAATGTCTTTCTAAGAAAGGTAGGTGGTGAGTGCTTAGCATGAAATTTGGAGATCCAAATGCAAAGGCACCAAGACTAAGAGTAACAGATCCTGCCAGTGCACGTCTTGGAGTAATGCCAACCAAAAGACATAGATCAGTCAAGCACGTCTGCTGTCCTAGGGGGACCTCCATGAGCTGGCACTGCGAAGCCAGGATGGGTTGTGTTCCCTGTCCTTGTGAGACCTGGGAAAAAACTGTCCCATTAGGAGAAAAAACACCCCCTGATATACAAGCGATGCATTTACTTTCCTTTACATTCCTTTTGCCACCAAACTAGAACAAAACATGCCATTACAGACCTAAAAGCAAGGATGTTATAACTGGGTTTATCAAAGAGTGAAGAAAGAAGCAATGGAGCGCAGAAATCTTGGCAAAGTGTGCCAAAATGTTCCTGGGCAGTGCTTATAGTCTTACTGTCACTTATTTTATCATGTCAGAGACAGTATTTAAATCTGTGTTAGGTCAAAATTAATCAGTTATTTCAGAGACAGCATTCAGGCATATTCTAAATTTTAAGCAAGGAACCTCTGCAGTAACTCCCCTGAGGTGCAGGCTTGTTAGCACTCCAGTGCTATCTTATGCCAGGGCACCATTTGAAAACTTGTAAGGAAAAATTTGCCTTCTGTTCACACACCTCACTTCTTCGCAGGTCTGCCTGTCTCCTTCCCCCATACTCTCTATTGTTCCTTCTGCTGTTTCTGGAAAAAGCTGAAGCAAAGAAGGTTGAATTCTGGGAAGGAAGTTGTCACTTGTGCTGTACCTCCTTTTACTCAACCCTTTTGGATAATTGTGAAATGTGTATATAGGTATCGTGAAACTATTCTCATGAGAACAGTGGGCTTCAGTATCTATAGCATGTCTTTGTTCATAGCTGTACTAAGATTTCTTTTTACTTTGTTACCCAGTTTCTGTTCAAACTTCCTTTCATCATTACCTGAAAAGGCTTAGTTTTTACTTATAATAATATGAGCTATGTTCTGTTTGTTTTACAGAGGTGCTTGAAATACTCTGGTTTTACAGAGTTTGCTTGAACCATACTGTCTCTCCCTTACAAATTAATGGTAATTTATTAAGCTTTTGTAGGAAAAATAACAAATCTAAGTAGCACTCAAAGCAGATTTTCCTGAAATAACCCTGTGGTTATTTTGTTGCTTCAGCATTCAGACGTGAAAAATTAAATGCATAGAAAATAAAAAATGTCTGCATCATCTATGATGGAAGAAAGGCATTTCCTAGAAATTAATTCATTTGGGTAATAAGGCCTAATATTATTTGTTATAGTAGTAATGTTATATTTAATTAAGAACAGTGGATTTTGAAGGGAATGCTAGAATAATGGGATGGTTTTTAAATAATAAGCACCATAATTAATCATCTAGATTCCAAAGACTCATTGCTCTTAGCTTCCTGCCTCCTGTATGAAGTGCCAGCAGCATTATAATTCACAGGAAGACCTTGGTTCCAGGGCCATGGGTTACATCTCAGAAGATTTCTGGCATCACTTCCTGTGTGGCTCACTCTTGTGAGAGTTCTGCCCTAAAGATGGAGTTTGGTTTGTGACAATTCTGTAATTGGAAGGGTTGCTGGCAGCCCCAGGGCAAGGGGCAAGGTAAAGATGAGGTACCAGCCTGCCTTTCCAGTCAGTAATTGATGAGGCATCGGGAGTGACGGATAAAAGCCATGTAAATCAGCACTATGATAACGAGCCAGAAATCCCATCAGTACCAAGGGACCCGTCACTTTTAAGGCCGAGGTCAGAACTTCCTAAATCTGTGGAATTATGCCCAGTCAAAAAGTGTGTGTATTTAAAACAGGCTGGTGCTTTATTGTATGGTACCAGTGATAGAAGAGCAACCAGCTGAGAGTCGATGGGGTGAGCAGGGCATAATATGTGTGGTCTGTTTCAAAACAAATGGTCATGCATAGCTTTACTGTGGTATTCAAAAAATAAAGAGGCTCTGCACACTTTCTGTACTTAGCAAGCAGTAATCAAATGCTTTGCTTTTACTGTTTTCTACTCCATTTGCTAGAAGTAATAAAACAAGGAGTAGCATAGAGACTTGTGGGAAATCGCATCTTGCCTTATGTTGCTTTTTAGAACAGTAAGTGAAGCCAACAAACGTTTGGATTGTTAGCTGGAGAGAGCCAGGAGTCACTGAAAAGGGCTTTGAGCAGGCAGCAGACCTTTCCCACTGAGGGATCTTGCAGTGCCTTGAGGACCGTCCTACTAGGGGAGAAATAAAAGTCAAAACAAAAACTCAAGCCACCTTGCCAGAATATATATAAAGGGACTGCAATGCTTGTGGGTTCCACTCAAATCTGGAGGCACTAACAGCATGACAAACTACGTTTTTCATTGACAAGATAGTAACATCAGAATCAAATCATGCACAGCCGCCTAGCTATAGTGGTGATGTGCTCCCAGCTGTGAGGTGCTTTCAGTAGAGCATCACCCTGAAGTTTTTTGGAGGTGAATTAAAGAAGTAAAATAAATATAAATACTTCCTGTGACATCCTGTGCTTATTACTTCCCACTGTGGTTTCTCAGTGTTTTTCATGGATGTTTTATATTAACTGCTTTCAGTCCCAAGTGGCTGACAGCAAGAGCAAGGCCCTGTGCTTTGGCATGGCTGTTTTTGTGTTGTCAGGGATGTTGGTGTCAGAGCTTTGTATTGGTTTTTTAAAGTTCAGTTAAGTGCCCTGGAGATTTGTTTTTTATAATTTCTTATTTTGCTTCTCTTCTAGTTCCTGCTAGAAGACTAGCACAGAGTATTTATTCTAAGCTTTCCTCCCAAGAAAACCACTGGACAGATTTAAGTGTCAGTAGATTGAAAAGAGGAGTTCCCAGTTCAGATGAGTGATTCCCAGAGTACAAAGAGCAGGACACTCTGCTCAGGTAGTAGAGAAGGAAGGGTTGCAGTTTCAGTTTTCCTCCTGTTTTTGCTTTGTCCACCATCTGTAGTGCATTTAAACACAGTTCCTTACTTTGGTACGTGGCTAAAATAAAAAGGGTTTTGATAAAGGATCCTGTATTGATGTGACAGTTGATGGAGCATCCTGAATTTCCTTTACTGTGCAAAGACTCCAACAGTTCACTAGAAAAGATGTTGCCTCTATAAGCTTCTAAATGCTTATTCTTAAAAAGCTTTTAGATCTATTGCATTTTCTATGAGAATGACCAACATTTATTTAAGATGTCTGATGTCTAAATTCAGCTTTGTGTGTGTTTTGCCTTTTAAGTTTGCTAATGCAGTTGTGCTTAGGTATGCAAATTGGGTGTGTTTTTTTTCTCTGAACAGTCAGCTGTTTAGGCAGAGTAACTGTGAAAAGAGATCCACAAATGGAGCCTATTTATAATCCAGGACTTCACACTTTATTTTGTATAAGCAAAATTGGTTACTGTTTTAATACACAACTGAGTTGAAACAGATATTTATTTAATTGGCAGAACTTTAAATTCCAGCTTTGTTTATGTAGGGAATTCCAGGCATCTGCAAAGATGCACCACAAGGCACTGGCAGTCTGAGAGTGTTTCTTTTATTAAATTCTGTGGTGTTTTTCCACTCTAAATATTTTATTACAAATAAAAGCCTTGTTCTGTGTGAGCACTCAGTAACTGGCAATCAGCTGAGTTCACAGATGCAGTTGGGACTCTTGCAAAGGCGAAATTCAATCCAATGTGTAGATATGGGAGATGAGGTTTAAACCAGCTATTTGCTTTGGCCCAGCTTGCACCTGAGCTTTGGCAGTATATTTTGAGATTTGTTCTTTGGACTGATAGAGATGGATCCTTGGGGGAAGTAGTGCAAGCAGTGTCTGAGGTGACTGGCAATGGGCTTGGATTGGGGGCTGCTGCAGTGGCAGATGGATGAGTGGCTCTAAAGGGAACTCCATGGTTGAATTTCTTTGCTAGATAGTAGGTGCTACTAGTCAGCCTCTAATGAAAAGGCAGCTGAAAGGAAAATCTTGCAGAAGGGAGGATGGCAGCCTGAATGAATGGTTTGCTAGACTCACCAGCCAGTGCATTGGCATGCAGGCAGTGTGGTTGGTGCCCTTTCTTCAGCAGGGACAACTCCTGTGGCTGGTTGGAATGGTGAACGAAGTCATACCTAATCCTAGCTGCGGCCCTGCAGGTACGAGATACCTACATTGAAAATAGTTGCCTGGTTTCCAGAGGACTGTCCTGGTGATAAGTTCCCAAGCTGCTTTAAAAGTTGTTTTTGTAACGCAGGGGAGAAAGCTGTGGCAGTACTGAGAAAAGGGCAGGTCGCAGAAACAGACTGAGGATTGGAGAGATGTGCTTCATGTTTCCTAGCAATGTAATGCAGTTGGCTTCAGATGAAGGAAGGTCAAATTTTATGTGTTTTTCATTTAGAAACATCAAAATACTTAAAAAAAAAAACCTGTTTTGATCACAAAGCCCTTTCTAAAATTAAAATTTTAGTAATTCCTTTTAAGGTTTCCCACCTATTTGCACCCCTGTAAAGAAAGAACAAGTGTATGCACCAAAGCTGTGTTTTCAGCTTTGCTCTAGACTTTGCGTAGATTAGAAACAGAACTGCCAACACCACGCTCGTGCCACAAGCCAGAACAACGGCCCTGACACCGGCGGCACCAGCGCGGCCTCGCAGGCCCTTGGGCCAGTCTGAGGCCATGGGAAGGCTGGGGAGGGCGGTCTGCCTGCTGGAGCCCTGCAGTTTAGGGGCTGCAGCAAGCTTCACCAGCTCAACTTCCTCTTTGTGTTTAAAATATAATGGTCTCATTCTTCACTCTGTTTCACAGGAAGCTGGAGTTTGACTGTGTGTGATATGATTGTGTTCTGCAAGAACGTGTGTGCAGAGAAGGAATGCCACCATGAGAGAGAGGTTTTCTTCAGTCTGTCACAAGAAAACAAATGTATTTGAAGGGGAACTATGAAACCTGGCTCTGGGCTAGCTTGGGGCAGTGGGACAGGTAGTATTTTTAGGCTTGTCTAGCTCTTAGACCTGACAGAATGGCATCATTTTCCACTTGTCCAAGAGGAAATGTGACTGGTTGCCATTGAATATTGGGTGCAGTGAAGAGTTTAGGTCTGTCTGGACACCCGAAACGGGTGTGCATAAAGCTGGGCAGGAGCCTTGACGTGAGTAAGCCTTCTGAGGATGTTTCTGAGGTGCTCTATGGCTAGAGGTTGGCACTAGACCGCTCTGCAGTGACCTCTAGGTTTGTAGTGCTGTTTCTGAAAGAGAAGAAAAAAAAGACCCAAGGCCCATGAGAAGAAACCTCTGGAAGCAATCTCAATATTTAGATCCAAAGTCTGATACTAAACTGGCTTATGAGAGACAGTCTTAAGTAGGTATCATCAGGGCACAGTGTTCCTAGGGAAATAAGATCCTGGGATTTTGTTACATGTTTGCAATGTAGATGAAGTTTGTGGGTCGCTGAGATGATGCTATGAGGGCCCAGTGTAGATTCACGGGTAATTTAGGGCAAGTGTCAGTGAACCGATGGCAGTCAACTGAACTGGTTTTCTTCAGCTAGTTGAAGTCCTAGGCTGTGTTGCCACTAATGAAGAATATTCCATGGACTTCAGGAAACTAGATCTAATTTTAAGGTATTCCTCTGTGTTGTCTATTTAATGTTTGGTGTATAAGACACCATTACTGGAAAGAGTAGAAGAGGAAGAGAATAGTCTAATAGCAAAGTTCTTCAGCTTAGATTGTTATCTTGAAGTATTTTTAAAAGAAATTCTAATTTTTGCAGCAGTTTTATTATCATATTGATTCTACTTGTTTCGGATACTTGATGTTTCTAGTCTCTCTGATGCTTCTACCTCCCTCCTGAAAAAAGAATAGCTGTCTAGAGCCCGAAACCTGAGTAAACATCCCTTGGTGCTGATAGGATCTTAGTAGTTGGAGCCTCTTCTAATGTAGAACTGGTTGCAGTCTGCAGGCATCTCTCCACTATGAACACAGTGAATGTAAGTAATATGAGTTGAGTCCTGAAAAATTCATATATTGTTTACTGGGCCTTAACTTTTGAAACAAACTTTTGTTAAAGTACCATAAAGACTAAGCAGACACAGGCTTGTCCGGATTTATATCTCTCCATAAAAGTGGAATGAAGTAAGCCACACTGTTCAACCAAACTTTATCCAGAAAGCATTTTGAAGAGTGCCATGGTACAGTAAGATGATTAAAATCATCTCATGATTGTAGAACAGTGAAAATGACATGAAGAGGCCAGTAAAAGGGAGACTGTTCCGAAAGCTTGAGAGAATTATGCGTGTTGCTTCTGAAGTTCTTTGAAAATCCAAACAAATACATTTTCTAATGATATTAAAATGGGGTGGAATCTTCCAGGGATAGATATTCACAAAAGGGCATGCTTAAGCAAAGACGAGGAGGGGTTTGGGGTTTTTGTAAGCCTACAATATTGAGATTATTCAAAGTGATATAGAGATAACATTATACCAGGAGGGAGAGCATGAAGAGGAGTCAAGAGAAGTCCAGGTATGGCAGGTATGCAGAAATTGATAGCAATGAGTCCTGAAGGATTTCAGAAGTGAGAAATGTAGCTTTTGGGGCCCTGAAGTGGATTGGGATCTTCTGACCTGTCTGAGAATGCAAATATTAGTGACGGGGCGGAGGAGGGGCTAGCAGAGGTCAGGGCAGTGATAGAGAAGAGACAATGGCCTTTCTGCAGCACCAGCCTGTCTTTCACTTCACAAAAGGTTTTTTGTAATTCAAATGAAAACAGCTCCTCCTTAAGAAAGGGATCTCTCTTTGGAGTGAGAAACACTGCAGCATGTTTCTCTATGACTTCCTTCAATTCCACCTCCCTCCATCAGTCAAAGCATGGTTTTTTTGTTGCAGAATTCCGGTGTAAACAGCGGTACGCTGGAAATGCAGATAAATGCAGGTCCGGGATCTTTTTAGAGCTTTCTTTGTAAAAGACCTTTTCTGGGATGTGCTGCTAGATCAGCTCACTTGTGATTAGTCCCGGAATACCACTGTCCTGAGAATGTCCATGCATGCGAATGTTGCGTGTGTCAACTTGCAGTGCCCCCACGTCTCTAAGCATCCATGAGTGACTGAGACAGTCCAGGTTCACTTCGAGAGACGATTCAGTAACACTCACTCCCCTGAATTTGTATTTGCCGATGCAGTGAGAGGGGTACAGCAGAGGAGTGTAGTGAGCTAAATTTGTCACCCAGGCTAACTCTTGATGGAAAGAGAAAACCTTTCTAGATGGTAATTCAGCCTCTCTTCTTAAACAGCCTCCTAAAGCACAGTGACTCATCCTCTAAGTTGCCTGCCCGTTGCTCTGGTGTAGTGGGAACCTGGATCACTAACTCAGGGAAGGCTTCAGCTTCCAGGGGTGCGAGTAGATGAGATGAATCCGCATTTAAGCCCCAAAGATTTGTTGACAGAAGCCATTTTGTGCTGGGCTTCTGTCAAGAAATTCAAAGTGAGAAGAAAGCAGTTGGAATGTCTGAGTCCTTGAAACACAGCTGAAAGTGCCAGTGCTGTGCAATGCCAGTATTTTGTGATTGATTTGATGTTATAGACAGCGTAACAACGACAAGATAGATGTAAGATAAATCAGCCCAAGTGTGGTCATAACTGCATGAGCCTTAAAATTCAGCATTGGCTATGGGCAAATCAGATTTTTTTGAATTATCTTAGGCATGTACTTCATATTAGCAGTAGCTGTTTCTCTTATCTAGTATTTAAAGAAATAATAAAGTTTATTTATTGAAACGTTTTATTTATACGTGCACTTACATAATTTTAAATAGCATTTCTGAATGCTCCTCTATATTTTGTTCAGTATTTATCAGCATTCACCCTATGTCAGATTAAGAAGTGGGGAAGAAGTTTCAAATTTCCATGATCAGTGGTTAGTTAATGTTTATTAAATTGCTAGTATGAGTGGTGGTTTTGTAATGTGGGCACATGTATTTATTGCTTATGTATCTGTATGATTACAGATACATAATCTGTATCAAAAAAATACCCATCAAAAATATGCTTCAGGTCAAAGGCTCTCTCCCTTGTAACATATCTGAATTTTGCAACTGAAGCTTCACTTCTTTTCTGAGGGTCTTTACTGTTTCACCTGAAATGGAATCTGCTTTTTTTTGCAAATGGTTGTGCAGTCTGCTGTGGGAAGAGATGGTGCCACCTGTAGCTCCTGTGCCTTTTTGTGTGTGAAATGATTGTAGAGCTTCTAAAGCTTAGACTGCCTGAGCTGTTTGCAGAGAATGCTTGATACTCCATGATGTGTGTGATTTTTTTTTTCTTTTTTCTTTTTTTTCTTTTCGTGAATCATCTTGGTTAGCTAATAATTTAGTTCCTCTTCAGGGGATAGATTAAAAAAAAAAGTACCAATAAGCTTTGAGGCTTTAAAGCCAGTTTGATACACAGGAAGCTTGAAATGAGGGCAATAAAAGATATTTCTGGTGCTATTTCCTCTTGCCATAGACACCTCTGTCTATCAAGCAAGTCCCTGTTCAGGTGTTTGCTGATGAATTAATTTGCCTGTGGATTTCAGCTGCAATGTTTCTGTAGAGTTGCTCTCTCTCACAGCTGTGGCTCTGTTGTTTAGGAGAATTTTACTATAATGCACTCATCTGATCCTTAAGTTCTTCCTTTCTTCTCTAGACACTGATAATTTAATTTTTTTTTAATAGAAATATTAATATAGCAGCCAGTAATTGAACGATGAGGGAATACTAGATTGCCAGTAAGAGGTACAGTTATAGGCTCTTAAAAAGTAGTAAAGCTGCTTCAGTATTGCTCTTTTTACATGTGTAATGCTAGTAATGTCAAAGGAGTTGCTTCTGATTTCTGATATTCCAACTTAATTTCACAACTGAAAAACCTGAGTCATGCCCACTGTTCTGCATTGTATACTGGCATTTGTCCAGGGTAGCAAGAGATGTTGGAAAACTAGTCATCTGTATTTACTCAAGAATTACTTAATCTGTCTTTAAAATCCAGCTGTGCCTAGGATGGACATCAGTAGATCTTGGTCACCAGTGCACAGCGCTGCAGGCCCTGCCAGGAGCAGCTTCGTCCCAGCTGAGGTGTCTCCATTCTCAGCTGGGTGGTGACCCGAGGCTGTGAGCAGGCACTGCAGTCCTGCAGTCAGGTAGTTACAACATGCTTGAAGAGAAATGCTGAAAGATTTAAAAAGCCCTGTGCAGACATTGTTATGTTACTTTGAGGTTATTTATTGCATTGTCTTTCAGGCCTCAGTGCAGGTGGGAACTGCAGCTGACATGTGGAATGGGGATGCAGGATATTAGTTTCCTGTCATTTGTGTAGAGCTTTAACTTATGAACTGTATATCTGATAGAAGGCAAAATATGGTCAGAATGACAAGGTTCAAAGCTAACAATTCAGTAACATGAGCAAGGATGCATCTGCTCTTAAAACATGAACTTCAGCAAACACTCATTTTAATTTGTCAGACTGTTTCAGTAAAGCTGTGTTCCCACAGGACCTTCGAGCTGCTTTGCTAAAGGCAGTAGGTTTTTGTGGTGTGGAGGCAAAGACTTCTAACAGCCAAATTTAGTGACAACACTGATTCAAGTGATGAAAAAAAGAGAAATTAAAATTACGCTTGCATTTCTTGTTTATGTGTATGACCCCTGTACTGTAGTTGCAAGGTGAAGATGCTACTGATGGTCAAATGTTGGAATTTATTGTTCATGTCACCTCTTGATTTGTCACTGTTAACACATTTTCTTGGAAACAAGTTATCTGCACTTGCAAGAAGCTTTAAACAATTGATGGCACAAGTAAAGTAATTTATTAATATTAACCCTGAAAATTCTAGGCTCATTTAGATCCCTGGACCCTTGTTCTGAATCAGTCCTGATCACTGAAGTGTTTAACAAAATTGTCTCACTTGTCTCTTAAGTGCAATGTGACATTCCAGTCAGCTGTTCAGGAAACAGGTTTTACAGGATTGTGCTTTAAGTTGTTGCTTCTCCAGCAACACTTGCCTCACTGCTGTCTGTTTCTCTTCTCCTTTTCATTTCCCTAAGGGCAGGCACTCTTTGCCTGCCTAGCTGTTTAGTAAGAAGTCACTTCCTCAAACATTCAGAAATAGCAAGAATCTGCCTTAAACATGAATTTTGAGAAGGGGCTTGAGCAAACTGTCACTGCCTCGTCCCTAGTGTTTGCCTTGTGTTACTTCTGCTACATAGAAGATGGAAAATAGTAATTTTCCCCAATTAAGGCTACAAACTGAGTTCAACAAGGCCCGTATGAAAAGCATTTGAGAGAAATCCCAGTTGCTTTATGTGTTTCGTGTGTGCAACTGTTTCATGTGACATCAACTAACTTTTGGCAGATTCTTTTCTTAAAATATACTCCGGGCTTTTGTCATTTAGAGGTGCTGCAAAGACAATCAAAACAATGAGATTTCATTGAAACAGTGGAATGTGAGGACCATGAATAGAAGAACAAAATACTTTCGTACAAAAGTGACATTAAAAAGTGCCTATTTAATGAAATGAACTTTTATATGTAAATTTCATTCTAGATTTGTAATATACTTCTGTTAGTCTGTATTGGGAGGAACTTGTCCAACATGTCCAAGCAGAAAGGAAACATTTTTGCTCTGCTCATTCTAATTTGTCTTAGATATACTTGAATCTTGCAAGGCTTTGTACTGTAGGACAAACTATAAATTGTGCTTATGCATGACATGAGGAGCATCAGCTGTGGCCTGCTGAGGTTGGGACTAGCAGACCTCGTAGGACAATGAGTTACAGTGCACAAGTAAACATTATGTTACTACAGCAGAATTTTAAACAAAAACAAGTCCTCTCTGGACTGTTTTCCTAATACTGAGCACGTTAAAATGGAAGATGGGACCTTTACAATCTTTATCAGGAGAATGAAAATTGATCAGCCTGGTTTCCTGTTTTTCCCCTGCCTTGTGTCATGAGCAATTCTTGGTCTGGATCCATGGGCTCTTGCAGCGCTTCTCTCTTCCTCTGCTGCCCATGCAAACAGCTGGGGCTGCTCAGAGCTGCCCCAGTGTGAGCACCGTGCAGCACTGGCAGTGGCAGGGGAGCAACGCAGCGCAGGGGGGATAAGGAGGAAAGATGTCGTGCTGTCAGCTGTCTTCTTGTCTCTGCTTTTTGTGAAATCCTTATCCTTGTAAGTCCCGACCAGGGTACGACAAGAAGATAGAAGGAAGCAGAGCCTGTTTTTGTTGCCTGTTCATCAGTTTCAGCTCTTCAGCAGTCTCAGTGATCTGCAGTTGGTTGTTGTTTCAGTAATCCCTGATTAGTTTCAGAGAGGAGGAAACCAGTAGTGTGCCACAGGAGAGATTTCTGCTCTTGATTTCAATGCAGGGGTGATTGTGATCATCTTGCAGTGTCCTAGGAATTATTTTCAGAGTGCCCAGGCGTACTTCCAAGAGCTCCTAAGAAAGCTGACCCCCATGCTTCCACATATCTTTGGAGGCTAGTTTGTACAGAGATTGAAGGTGTTGCAGATGAAAATGATTATACTGTGGGGTTCCTGAAAGCTCCTTGTGAAAAATGCCAAGGACCAGATCCATTGAATTTATATATGAGTTGTGTAGAGTGTGAAGAGAGGTTGGAGCAGCCAGAGAGAATTTGTCTCTGTAACTGCATAGGTGGCCAGACAAGCTTTTGCCCTTTCAACTACTTCCTCTTTTAGAGCAAAATATTTTGGAATATAAATAAGATATAGGCATTGTAAGGTTTTTAAAATTCATCCATCACCACCTTCTCTCTTTTGGCACTTTTGTCATGTCCTGATCCAAATAACTCTGGTTATCCGGCTAAAGCAATAGGTCTAATGCAAGATCGTAGCACTCCCTTCCCCCAACAGAGTTGCACACTGCTTGTAATAGGTCTTGGAGTCTGTGTCACCGGGTGATTCGAGGGCTAGTGCTAGTACAGATGAGCTTAGACCCTAACCAAACAAGTAGCACAAAGAATCGCTGGAGAAGTTTGTGAAATGCTGACCTGAATGTCAGAATAACATCTCTGGGAAAAGGGTTGCTTTTTTCAAGCAGGAAGTGGTTTGGAAGAAAGTGGTGTTGCCATGTGAACAGGCCATGCAGCATTATCTTCGTGAGCTGCTGTTTAATAGCTTGTGTTTTTCATACTTTTTATTTGAATGACCATGTTGCAAAGGATTCTTCTTGCACCTCAGTAGGTATTGAAAAATGGGGAACAAACTTGTTCTGCATCCACTAAGTTTTGATAACTTGAGGGCACTTGCATTTTGGAGACTATTAAATTTGTAAATTTGCCTCATTAATTAATGTCTTTTTTACCGGTGCCTGTCCTGTAAAGTGTGAATGGCTAATGAGTGACAGAGAGCCATCCATGCCTAAGCTGGAACAGAGATGTGCTCCTTTTAGAGCTGAAAGTCAGTCAAAGGAACATGTTTTCTGTCTGCCAAGCAAAACACCAGAAATGAAGGCATTCCATAAGCTGTAAGTTTGGTTCAGTGACATTGCTTCTTAACAGGTTGTAAGCCACTGCTGATCCCAGCAGGCAAAAGGGAAAAAGCCAAACCTGAGTATGCACGATCTGACATGGACCTTTCTCAGGAATAGTTCATCTTTTAAAGGCTTTTTATTATCAAGCTGTAACAAAGCTGCTTTGTGCCTTAAATAAAGACATGACCGACTTGCCCTCACTCTCTCAGGTGGGTAAGAGAAGTTCTTTCATACTAGTTCACTGCACTCCCCAGGACGCACTCCTTTGTGTGGGAGGCAAGTTAGAAACCACTGGCAAGACCAGAGAGGAGAGCCCTCTTCCCTTCTTTGCAGAGGTTATGTAGTTAATTGCAGCAGGTTCTGTCCTCACTGGCTGCCCTTCAGTCTCTCCTGCAGGTATTTCCATCTCTGCTGATGCCTCTGGATAGGAAAATTCTCTGCTCTCAGTTCAGAAGCGCCTTTTAGCCAATAGTTGCTAAACCAGTGGAGTCTTGAGATGGAAATCCCATGCAGTGTTCTTTTCTAAACCCTTCCCACTGAATCAAATAGGTCTGTGGGTGTGTTCAGTGCAAATGCAGGTCGGTCCTCCCAACTTCCAGTAGCCAGAGTTATGCTTTTCAGGCTGATATTCAGATCACTGTCCATTTGTATCTGGCCTGGAGCCTTTTATTGATCCGGCTATTAAAGCAGAGCTGAGAGAAGGGAAAAGTTCCAGCATTGCTTTGTCTGTTTTTAACTGACTGAAATAAAGTGAACAGGACAGTGTATCATAGGCACCATCTGGTGAATTCCATTTCCCTTCCCTGCATACTGAGACTGTTGGACTGGGCCCTAGCCCCAGCCTCAGCTCCAGTCCCTTCCATGCTGCCTCGGGGGCACAACAGCTGCGTCCTGGAGACACAGGAAACCTTCAGAGGAGCAAATGGACCCTGCTGTAGTCTACTGCTACTAAGAGATAATTAAAGCTAAAAACTTCAGCAAAGGGAAGACATTTGTTGTCAGGCAAAGCCCAACAGCATTGTAGGAAATGTCTTTGGTAGTGCCTGCGTGCAGCTTGGACTTCTGTGATGGGGAGTTCGTAAATGTTTACATTCTTTCAGTCTTCAAGGTAATCAGCCATGCTGTGTTGATGGGAACCTAGAGGAAATAAAAGAATGAAATCAAACTATTATATTGAACATAAATCTTCTTTAATGTCTGCAGGCATTTCTTCACCGGATCCGACAGAATGCAGTGGACAAAGCTGAGAAGTACATAACAGAGGAGAATGTTAAGGTATTTCTTATGTCTTCCTTGTTTTCTTGATAGGGAAAGTGATATGCAATGAAAGGCTAAGTTCAGGGATATGAATATCAAATATCCTCTTGTCATACTGATGCTTATTATTAAGTTGGTTCCCTAAGGAAAGGAGCTCAGGTTGACAGTTTATCTGTCAATCTGTTTGCCCATTCTTATATGAGGCTGTCATCTTCCAGTAATTTTTCATCTCACTGGCTAATTTTAGTAAAACTTGACAACAATGTAGTATTGTCAGAGATACTAACTTTTGGCAAGATTTGTGAAACGCTGAGTAGAGTACAGAGGGGCTATTTCAATGTCTTTTGGGAGGAAAGGCAGGGAATCCACAGCCTTTGTGTGTTTTGTTTGACAGTATTCAGTTAGCCCATTTGCAGCTGCTGTTTTCTACTAATAGAAATTTAATAGGGCTCATGAGAAGGAGGCAGGAATTTTCCTTTGTGTTCTTGTGGAAAGAAATTTGGGTTCTTGTGAGAGGTCTGCATATTGTGAGACCCTTGTGTGAGGAGGTTCCTAAATGAATTTTTCACTGGAAAGAGTTAAGGGACATAGAGAACTGTGAGGTATGGCCTTCTGTAGTGCCTGTGCTCACAGGGGTGCGTGTTGTTCTTTAATGTCATAAATACACGAAACTCTTTCTTGTAGTCACTTGGCTTAAAAACTCACCCTATGCACTTACGTATGTGGAACTAAAGCCCTCTTGATGCACGAACACAAATGAAACCCACTGGTGAGTGGGACAGAGCCTGGTTTGTCTGCCACTGGCTGGTGCTTTACAGCACTTGTGTTTGGTCCTGGAGCTCCTGGATCTGCAGCAGCTTTGCCCTGTAGCCCTGCGGGAGCAGGGCAGGCGCAGGAGCTGTGTCACACGCGCAGTGCTGCTGCAGCTGGCGCGCGTTTCCTGTGCCAGGCTTCCCGCGGGTACCGGGTGAGCAGGGTTCCAGCCCCACCTTGGCTGTCAGTTCTGCAGGCCAGCAAGGGTGCTCACGACTGGCTGGCATCAGGAGGGGCTGGGAGCTTTGGGGAGCTCAGCCTCTTGCTGTCTTCAAATCTGAAAATCTCCACTCTCCAAAAACTCACCGTCCGGCATCTTAGTGACAGTAGGTCTTGTGTACATAGAAGCGCAAAAACTAAGCTCTGAATAAAAATAAACTTACACAACTATTTGTCAGTCACTGTTGATATTGATGAAAATTATTATTCTCTCATTCTTCATATCATCAAAATGAATATTAGTTATGACTGCCACATAATCAGATGTAGTGCCTACAAATCCAGTACAGCAGAATTTGTATTTCAAGTTTCTTCACGCTCCTTGGGGGAAGTACCACTTTATTTTTGTGTTACTCTTGACGTGCCTGGGGGGTCTTTTTGAGGCCGCTGTGAGACCTCATTTCTTAGAATACTCAGCTTTCAATAAGAGAGCTTCTCTTCAGTAATAAAAGGCTTATGCCCATTTCTGGTGAAACAGAATCACAAGACACAGTTTTCATGTGTCCATAGTTTCCAGAGTCAGTGTTGTCTCCTGCTTCCACCCTCCATCTCCCGCTATACCAAATAATTTGCGTTTCCTGCAGTTGAAAGATACTTGTTTTTTATTTCCTTCTCCTTTCTCCCACCTCAGTGGTGGTGTTGGGACTTCTGATAATCTGCCTGTTGATATTATGTGTCTTGAGTCACCAGAGAGCTGTGAGATGGCCGACAGTAAAAGATACTGTAGAAGTGGTTTGGCAGCTTATGTAAGGAGAAGCCTGTCTTTACTCTCTTTCTTCACATGGCAGAAACGCCTAGAGGAAAATACAGGGTGTTCAGGCAGTCACTCACCTCTGAGCAAAAGGAGAATGTCTTTTTTAAGTTGGGTTATTGCTCCCAGTATAATTTTGCAGATTTCTCCTACATCTGGTGCTAAGCATCAAGAGATTTCAGTAATCTTTAGCCACTGTAGCCCTCTCCAGAAAGGCTACATTGAATCTTGTGCCAGGCCCAGATTTTACAAGTGCGCCAGTGACTAACAGCTGCAGCAACATCATAAAAAATTGGTTGCAATTCATTCACTGCCTCGTGGGAATAACTCTCCTGATGTGTTAATATTATGCTATGCTTGTAGCAGGCACTACTGTCACTTCACTGATAGAGCAGTTTGAGGGCAGTACAACTTGAGGGTGTGCACAATGCTGGTAACTGGATTTGGTACAGTCAAGCTCTGTCTGCTACCTTGATTTTCAAGTGACCCTTATCTGCAAATTCTGCTGCAAGCACTTTACTGATCACCTCAAAATTCATTTGCTTGCACAGATATTCCTTGGATCAACAACCACCCCTGAAGGCTGCTCCTGAAGGATAAAATCATCCCTGACAGATGTTTTCCTCTTGCTTGTTAATCCCCTTCTGGCACAGCTTCTGGCAAAGCAATGCAGGCAAGGGCTACTGCATCCTCACATTACTTTCAGCCATGTGACAGAACACTTGCAGTCTCCACTTGAATTAGCACAGGAAGTTTTTAGGGAGCCATGAAAGGATCCTAGCTACCTGGCCTTTTTTTGGGTTCAGAGCCAGTCAGTGCTAATTCAGTGTGTTGGAATCTTTCAGAAAGTTTCCTGAGAGCTAGAAAGGAGCTCTGAGGCACAAGTGGGCATTAATGATGGTGCACAGCACCATATCTCAGAATTCCTGAAGGAAGAGGGAAGCAAAGACAAGGAAGATGCAACAGGCTCCGCTCTGGACCTGCAGTCAGCTTGAAGGAGGAGTTTGAGAGAAATACTGTATCCATCCTTGTGAATAAGGGAAGTACAGGGTTGAACCTGCCTACCTGCAGAGAGGAAGACCTTGGCAGGGGTAGATCTTGTCTACCCCTGCCAAACTAGAGAGAAACTGGTTTTAAACCAGGAATTGAGGATTCAGTCCTAGCTTTAATGATTAGACTTAATTTACAGATTATTATTTCTCTGAATTGCTGCTACATCACCTGCCACCAGGCTGACTCAGTGCTACACCTGGTAAATAAATTCCACTGCATAAAGTTGAAGAGCTTAGTGTTATGGTAAGGCATTTTGGGAGGTGTTTGGAGATGTTAGGCGTGATCACTTCCCACAGCAAATGCCAGGAAGATGAAGGCTGGTTCTGTCAGGCTGCGTACTTTGGGGTTCACCCACTCACTGAGCCAGATCTGGCAGACTTCTTCCAATGTGAAAGCTTGTTTGCACTTCAGGTCTTCTCTTTGCAAGTGACATAGTTAAAGTAAAGTGATAGAAACATTGTCTGCAACACGTGTGCCACTGCAGGCTCCAGGATTTACTCTGCCTGTTTAGCGTTCCCTCCAGTGGCTGCCAGTACTGATGGCAGTCACCTCACGTTAGGACTTCTGCCCTCTCAAGGTAGCATTCCATCTCCTACATGAGGATTCACACTTTCTTCTCCTATTTTGTATGAAAGTGACCAAGATTTATAATGTGCTTACAGCATCTTCCACCCTGGCAGTTTATTCCCCTCAGCACACATGTATTCTGATCACAGGGATCATTTAACTGTCACCAATAACACAAGGTTGAACCTTGTATTAATTTGAACCTTTCAATACCAGGTTGAACAAGGGGCCTCTTCCCCTCTAAATGTGCCTTTTGGTGTCACTGAGGTCAGTGAAAGGGAACTCTAAATGCTGCTGCTGAGGTTTGTTAGAAATGTACATTATTCTGTACTCTGGGCAGTGAAAGGCTGGATTCCGTACAGCTGATTTCGTCTCCTATTTACAGGAACACCCTTGTGTGTGGTACCTTCAAGTCCCTTTCTTCCAGAAAGAGATTTCTAATGCATGGGAAGGAAAGGCAAACTACTCCTGCTTCTGTCTCCTGCAAAATGGGTTTGGCCTTGTGGTTCCATTTACCTGACCGTTCTCATAGGAAGTATTCTCAAGACTTAAAAGAGGTTGCTTGCATATATCATGCTCAGGGGTCTGCAAAGATAATCTTAATTTATTGCAGGTGCTTCAGTAGCAGTAAAGATTTTTATAGGGGGCTAGGAAAGGGCCAAATACAGTGTAATTCATTCTTTACAAGTCCCTGTCTGAGCTTTGGATCCTATCATGGTAAGTTCCAGAGCTTCACAGTATTTTGGCATTACTACTTAGCAAAAAACTCTAAAATATATTAAAAACTAGCAATGTTTTTCTCCTTATATTTCAGATCTTATTTTCTAACATTGAAGACATTCTTGGTGTTCACAAGGAGTTCCTGGCTGCTCTGGAATTTTGTTTGCAACCAGAACCCCAGTCTCAGCATGAACTGGGAAATGTTTTCTTAAAATTTGTAAGTACAATGACTTAATGCTATCTGAAAATACAGTTTCCTGTCATAAGCTCTCCAGCCCCTTAGCAAGCCCTATTCTCTAAGGCTTGTAGCAATACTATGACAATGTCTCTCTTGTGTGAAAGTTGTAGGTAGGGTGGGAAAAAACTTGTGAATGAGGTTAGAACAATGGGTACCACATCAAACTGAGCTAAACAACAATGTATTTTTAGAAATTCTTCCCTTTCCTGTTGAATTCTTTTTTTGTTTTTTTCTCACCCACCAAAAACCCAGCACAATTTCAAGTGCCTCAGAAACAGTACTCCTGCAGGTATTTGCCTGGTGTTGCAGGCAGGGGGGTGTGGTATCCGTGCTCCCTGCTCTGCAGCCCTTGCAGCACGCTGGCTCGTGGGTTGCAGCAGCCCTCGCAGCAGCCCTCGCAGCCATGCTTCAGGCCCCAGCACTGTGAGCTTCCCTCACAGTGCACGCTCTTGCCATTTCACCCAAGGAAACCATGGGGAACGCTTCTTTGGTCTTTCGTTTTGGGCAGGGTTCTGTTGTTGCAATATGCTCAGAAGAAGTGCTGGAACACCCTCAGTGGTGCCTTCTCATTATCATCAAATCACAGTGAGTCCTGTGGGGAGCATGCAGTGAGGAAGTGACATAAGGCCCCTGGATCTTCAATGTATTGATGTATCTGCTGTTGTGATCACCTGGCAAGGTCGTTCCCAGTCCTGATTACAAATCCAGTACTTGTCAGCAGCCAGATGATAGCGCAGGTGCTTTTCTTTAGAAACTCACTGTTAAAAATACTTAAAAATTTGGTGAATAGCTTGAGAATTTTTGAAGCACTGTTTTATCCAGACACTACACTTTTTTAGTAGAGCATGTTTTCTCTAAGCTCCTGTGTATCATATATCCTTGTAGCAGTTCCCAGATTCACCATGTGGAATTCCATCACACTGCAGTGCTTGGGTCCTCTTCATGAGATCTGTCCTTATTGATCTCTAGTCTACGTAGGCCTGACTCTTCTGGTCTGTCTTAGTCTAGAGGAGCCTTACTCCAGCAGCAGTCCACCAGCCTTCAGAAACAGAACACTGCTTTTATAGAATCATGGAATCATCAAGGTTGGAAAAGACCTTTAGGACCATCGAGTCCCATGTCAACCCAGCACCTCCACCATGTTCACCATTAAACCATGTGCTCAAGTGCCACACCGACACCTCTTTTTGAATCCATCAAGGGATGGTAGTTGTTATGGGCCCAATATTCTCTCAAGGACCTCTAGTTCAGAAGGAGTCAAGTCCCGAGTAACACCTAAAGCAAGCAAGCAGATCTTGCAAGAGTTTCAAAAAAGAAATTACTGCACATTGTCTTTTTGAAGTATTTTAAGAGATGATGAAATGTGCTTGCTCTGATATTCAGGTGTGAAAAATTGTTTTCCTTCAGAAGACAGACATTGTCTGCCCTACTGGACTCCATGTGATGGGTAATCAGAAGTTCATTGTCTGATGGTAGGTGCTAGAGTTTATTCTGGAGCTGCGGTTCAGTGTGACTGTAACAGATGGTAGAGAACATCCTTGAGTATTCATTCCAAATCCAATGTATGGCCTCAAAAGCAGCATGTGGGATGTGTCTCTAATATCAGAGAGGGCGTGTGCGCTGACCATGGAGTGACCACATCTCGTGAGCACAGGCTCGCTTTTGCAGGGCAGGAAAGGCTGTGACTGAGTGTGGAGCAGAGGGGCAGAGAATTGTCAGATCCTTTTTTTCTGATCATGCCATATTGCCAGAGGTCTGGGGATGTAATAACTAGTCACTTGCTCTAGGGAAATGTGTGTTATGCTCATTTTTTTGGAGCAATGTTGCATGAGTGGTCAGTTTACTGCCTGAGTCATCAGGGATATTGTTTTGTTAAGAATTATGTCTTCTGTTTAGGTTTTTAATGTTGACAAGGTTAGTTTCAGCCTGCTTTGAAGCAAGAAAATGCCATGCCTTGTTAAAAATATGTCCAAATAAAAGGTTGCAGTTTCCAAGTATGTTATTTGCTTTTTTCTAGTCAAAACTGTTTTCAAATTTGCAAAGATTTGTGGGCAGTACTAATGGATCCAAAATAACATATTTGGAGAATAAACTATTGGTTGAAGACTTACTTTAACCAAACTGAGAATAGTACAGACTTACTTCTGTGACCAAGACAGAAGGTCTAGCTGTGTATCCAGCAGATTTGCTGAGTAAGAAAGTGCCATTTTTATCTAGTCACATCTCCGACCATAATTGCACTTTAACCTAGAGCAGCTGCAGGTTCAGAATTCCTGGGCTAACATCTGTAATTATGTAACTGATTATTTCCTCACCAGGCTGTGGGAGAGCCCAGGACTGAGTATTACCCAGAGAGGAAATGAAACACTTCAGACAAGGAGTAATTTTAAGCATAGTTCTCATATTTGTGGGTCGCTGACATGGGGTACAGCTGGGAAAGACTTGAGGAAAGCACTCTGGTGTGTGTATAATTATTGCACTGTCTTGAGCTTTAGCAGAAGGATTTTGTCATGATCTAAATATAGCCTCCCAAACTCCAGGCACTTAAAGCTGCAGTAAGAAACACGAGCAGTGACATTTTGTGAGCACTGATGTAACAGATGATCTTGTGTTAATGGCTGCTGTTTTTAATTTCAAGCATGGTGCTTGTGTGCATCCAGGGAGTTGAGGATAGATGAAAGGAGAAAATGTGGGAAAAACTGTATCTGTTTTACTCTGTAACTCTCCTGTATTTATGATTGACAACAATCCTATTACCTTTTTTGCTATTGTGCTGTGGACCCAGGCCTGCCTTTTCCTGCATCTGATGGTCTGAAGCTTTTGTTTCTTTGCAGCTTCCCAGTATTGCACCCCAGTAGCAACCTGAACAGCTGCCAATGAAGGATAAAAGTCCTGACCGTCTGCATTCCAGCTCTTTGCACCATACCCTTTGTGGCTGTTGTTTTATTTGCTTTGTGCCATTGTTCTTGTGTTTGGACATACATCTATTTATTCTCAGTTCCTTCTTTTGAAGTACAAGGAGGGGAAAAATCAATCAGATTAGTGATAAATCAAACCCAAAAGCATTTTATGGTCTCTGAACGTGTATATCTACCATTGAACATCTAACTCCTAAACTAATATAAATGCAATTTCTTTTCCTTGTGACAATAGCGAAGGGAATACCCAGTGACTGCAGCTGTATTCCCATGGTTTCCTGCTAGTAAACTCCTTCAGCTGGCAGCAGTTTTTGGTGTGTATCACTGTGAGCTGTCCTAAAAGTAGCTCGAAGCTGCAAATACCTTCAGCTGACACAGGGAGCTCTGAGAATGCTAGGACTCCAATCAAAACTCAAAAAAATTAACTTCCAAATTCTGGGGAGATTAAAAGGTTCAGATAGAATGTCTTCAGACCAGAATCCTGCTGTGAATGCGGCAGCCGGCTCTGGAAGACATTGGCTACGTGGCTTGGTGCCCTGAGATGGTAGCTCTGGAAAGCCTCACATATTACACCGCAGAGTACCACAGTAATGCTCTGGAATTCCTTCTGATATGCAAACTAACTTGTCTGGGTGCCTCCACATGGTGCTCGATTATGGCCTAGAAGCCAACCTGAACCCGGAAATAAAGTACTGTTGTGGGAAGCAAAAATGATGGGGTTTTTGTCTTCTGAATCATTCATTTTGCCTAAAACCTAATACAGTCTCATGGCCCTCCTTTTTTTCTGGTGAATGCAATACTAGAAGCTCTGAACATAGCTGCTGAAAGTTCAGCCCTTCCTACCAGCTTTGAGAGGATCAACTTGCCCTTTGCCTTATCTGCTCAGGCATGGAAATAGTTGTTGATGCTTCTTTTGTGAATCACTCCATTGTTTGCAGATATCTAGTGTTTGCAATGGTTTCAGCATCTCTGATCATTTTAGATGGAGAGAGTTGCACTGTCTTTGAATCTGAAGATCAGTAGAGCAGAGCTTGCTGACCCTGACCTGCCAGCTGATTTTCATTTCTTAATAGGGGATTTCATTCTAGCATGTGCTGGTGGGTGTGACATGTCCCAGTGTTAGTAGCTCAATCTAGTTGTGAAGCTACCTTTCCCTTCCTTTAGTATCTGCAATATGTTGGTTATTTGGTGAAATTCTTCCAGTTACAGAAATGATTATATATAGCTGTAAAGTTTTGTTTGCTGCTTGTTTGGGAGCACAAAGTAAACCAGCCAACAGACTGGGGCCTGGCTCTCGCCCCTTGAATGGCAGGGGATCTCCAGCTGACTACTTGGTGTTATAGTTCCCCTCCAGATCTCAGAGCTTCTTTCAGGCCTTGGTTCTTCCCAGCCACCTGACTTTCTTCCTCCTGCAGGAGAGGTTTGCAATGGGCTCCCCCTTGCTCCTGGCTGTGTTTTGCTCCTGGCTACTTTCATGGAATATCCTGACACACATGCAAGTATTCCCAAGATAGCAAAATCCCTCCTTTCAGGAAAGACTTCCTATGATCTCAGTGAGGCATTAAGAGGAAAATTGCTGGACGTCTCTGTTCAGAAAAGTCTCTGTTAATTTACAAAAGAGTAAGTCAGGAATTAGTGAACAGCTGTATATATTATTCACATTAGACAAGTGTCATACACTTCATGAAAACTCCAGTGCTAATGCTACTTGGAGTTGGCACCTCTCTTTGTAAAGATTTTGGTAACAGACTGTGGCAAAACAATCTCTCTAGTGGTGTCTGAATCAATAAGTTATTTTGTTTCTCCGTGCAGAAAGACAAATTCTTTGTGTATGAGGAGTACTGTAGCAACCACGAGAAAGCACTCAGACTGTTGATGGAATTGAACAAGATCCCGACAGTGAGAACATTCCTTCTGGTAAGCACCTTCTCTAGCACTCTTGACTGAATGATCTGACTTTGCCCTGTGCTTATAATAATTCTTTGGTATCCCAGGAATGCTGGGCACTTTGCAGGTATTACCCGTTGCAGGTATGGAGCACTTGGGGTGGAGGGGTACTGAAATCACTGATGAGTTGAGGCACAGAACTGAGCATTTACCAGCACAAGTGATTGCAGTGGAAACAAGGAACTTTTTTTTTAAAGAATCAACAGAAGAAACAAGCACAGATGATGAAAGGAGTAATGCAGTAAAGTCAGCAACAAGACTGAGGCTAGTTCCCATTCAAATTGGTTTCCTGCTCAGTTCTCTGACCAGCTCACCATTTGCAGGCTCATCAGAGAAATGTGACCTGCCTCTGACACCCTTTTCTCCATGGGTCCGGTTGTGGGCCAGAAATGCAGTCTGGATGAATTGTTTTGAGTGCATCATTGCTGCATAAATCAAAAGTAACCTGACTTCCATCCAAGGGGAGGCTGTGGCCATACAGCCTTCAAACGTGCCTCAGAGGCTGGGCTGGGAGGAGAAACAATCAGTGGGCACTGTCTTCTACCACTGCATTCCTTACTTTTCTTTCCTTTCTTGGTTGTTTCTCCTCCTTACTTTCACCCTAATTCTGCTTGATTTTTGAATGTTGTTGTTCTTGTTTTCTTGGCCATGGACGGGTTGGCACATAGGTGAGGGGATAATCCGTCACATCAATTTTTTTTCCTAGTAAATTCTATGAAGTGAGGTAAAGGCTGTCTTTCTTGCAAAGGACCTGCTTTTCTTTCTGCTGTTGTTTTTTTGCTTGCTGTGAAAAGTCTGTTCTTTCCCAATGTAGTACAGCAGAAGAAAACTTGCACATAACCATCAGTCACAAGCAGGGCCAGAGCATTCCTTGAGCCACAAGATACAGCCCTCAGAGGGAGCCTACCCTCCTGCTATTGTGTAGGCAGAGTCTCTTTGTCGTGTCTGAGTTTTAATGAACCTTATCAAACCATCATACTTTGAATTACTAAATAACCCTTACCTTGTTCATGAAGTTATTTTGGGTGCTTCTGGTGAGGGAAACCAATGAGAAAGAGGAGAGGGAAAGGTGCATGTAATCACCATCCTTCCCAACCTTCATAATGTTCTCCACTTCCACTGGATTGAGAAAGTTTTCTGCTTGTGTTACAGACAGCAGCTGGCAAACTGATTGCGAGGGACATCAAAGATGTCACGCTGTCTGCTTGCTGCAGCACCTGAATCTAAGAGACTATTAAAATGGCAGTAAATATGGCAAGAAGGGCTACACTGATGTGTCTAATTAGCTGTGGTGCTGCAGTTTCTTCCAGGCCTACCTTTCTTTCTCCTCTGCCTCCCAAACCAATGCTACTATGCAGAGAAAGCAGCATTAAAGTACAAAGCTTTACTTGTGAAGATAGATTTGCCCCTATTGCCCCCTCACAGCTGCTGAAACATAGAATGTGGGAGTGTGTTTGAAAAGTCAGTAAATGTTAAAGGGCAGTTTTGAGCCCAGAGCTAGAGGGAGGGCTGAAAGAAGAGATGGGAAGGACTGAATCACTTGAGACTTAGAAAATGGACAGGGAGCATTGTGAGCTGAGTAGCCAATGCCACAGATCTAGAATAGCCTGGGGACAGGTTATTTTACAGACAACTGTCTGTAAAAATACCGGTTAGGTCCAATGAGATTTTATGTATGGTGTCTGTGAACATTCCTTGAAGAGGAGAATTGAAGAGCTACAGCCAAAAGACTCACTAAATTTGAGTGTGTCTGAGCCACAGCACATATTTAATAGGGGAAAACATTACTGGTGGTGCCCCAAAGCAGGCGCATCTTGGCTGAACTGCCTTTAAAGTTCAATTTCTGTGTGGACAGGGAAGATTTGCAACTGGAGTCACTTTTGGAGCAAAGTCATGGTTGGCTATAGGAATGTGGACTAGTTTATTTGAAATAGACTTGAAGTCTGCCTGAATCTACTACCTCTCTCTGGCAGCAGCTAATAGTAGAATCATCAGGGAAATATGTAAAAAACGTACAGTAGGGCAGTATTGATTTGTCATAAAGATTACAGATTATTGTTACAAATTAAGGACAGATCAAAGACAATAAGGGGTTTTTTCCCAGTGCTATACCCTGTTCTTAAACTCCCTTTCCATATCAATCCTGAGAAATGAATTTCACTAATTCGTTGAGAAGTTCTGTCGATGTATGCTGGTTAGCCAGCCAGTGTGCCCAGGCTGTTTGTCCAGCCTGTGCTCAGGCATAATGTTTTGCCAGAGAATTGGTGGATGTTGTGCGGATGACTCATTTGTTTCAATTCCAGGTCAATTCAGACATAAGAATTAGACTGAAGTTAATTACATGATTGCTAGTTAGTAGGCTTTATGTTAGCCTTCAAGGATTTTCTGGACTGACGGTATACAACTTTACAGAGTGAACAAAAACAACAGGTCATATCTGTTGTGGGGGTAAATTGGATTATTTTAGGTAATGGTCCATCTAGGTTTGCTGTTTGCCATTGTATTGTTAGGATGGTTTTTGAGTCATCAGCTGTATAATATTTCTCTGAGCAGATACCTTTCTGCACAGCCATTGTTATCTACTACAAATTTTTCTTCTGCTGATGCCTGCAGAACTTTTCAGACTTGATAGCTGTATGTCAGTGGTGAATGAAGTGCCATTTCCTGTACCTTAGGTGTGGTACTTTCTCACCATAACGCATGTTTAGAAATATAAATTGTGTCAAAAATCACCTGAAAGCTTTGTGTCTGAGGTAACATTTCTTTCTTTTTTTGATTATAGGGTTGTATGCTTTTAGGAGGCAGAAAGACAACAGACATTCCACTAGAGGGTTATCTGCTGACTCCAATTCAGAGAATTTGCAAATACCCTCTTCTGCTCAAGGTAAGCCAGAGAAAGTATTTCTCCAGATAGTTGTTTTATTCCTGGAATGATTCTGCAATTTTTTAGCCTTAACCTTTGTTGCCACTGTTGCTTTCCTAATTTACTCTTCTGAGATTTGGATCTTCTCTGAAGAAAACTTCTTTTTATGGGTACAGGCAAAAAGCTGCCTGATCCTAGCAGGCTGCTAAATCCTGTAATGGTCTGGGTAGAGCAGACAGAGTGACTTACTGACTAACCAAAGCCTTTTGACTTCAGTGCTCTTCAGATGTTTATTCAGGCTTGTGCGGGCTGTTTCAGCCACTTCCGGTAAAGCTGTGTTCAGCTAGAATTGTGCCAGTGTTCTGAGGGACTGGATGGCTCTGGGGACTCTAAACGGGGTATGTTTTTCATTACAAGGTCTCTAGTTTGGTGTTGATCAGGTCAGCAATGATCAAAATCTTGTATCTTCTGGAAGCTGTTTGGCAGCTTGTTTGAAAACTTTTTGGTTGTCTCAGAGAGTTCCCGATGGGCCGGTGTCAATCCAGAAGTGACTATGGTATGTGGCACTAATTCGCCCCCTTGCTGTACTCCTACCATAGAAGATAAGGCATGAAAGACCCAAAAAGAGCTAACTTGTCTCTCATCATTTCTGCTCAGGGTCTGGCTGGGTCACCTGCCTGGTGGGGACAAGGAGAGGGAAAAGGGGAGAGCAGTTTCTGGGAGAGCTTGCATCCCCCAGTGGCCTTGTAGATACTGTGGGGCTAACAGCCATCAGTCTTCCATGATGTCAGTCTCTTCCTCAGCCAGAGTCACACTGTGTTTACGAAAAGAAAAGTAATTTTAAAAAATACAAAGGCTTTACCTGGTATTTTGAAAAATGGTCCCTTTATGAGTTCTGGAAGAAAGTAAGAATTCTGTGATGAATGGACGTCAAAACTCCTAGGGACCAAACATCCTTTCTTTGAAAGCCAAAGCCAGTACCACCAAGATGAAGACTGAAACTGTTGCTTGCTTTCAAGCCACAGTGGGGTAAAGAGGAATTTGCCCTCCCTGCGCCTACCCTTAGCTCTGGGGCAGCTGACCCAGACCCACATGTACCTGTTGAACAAATAACCTCGCAGGGTAGGGCCAGATCACACACTGCAGCTTTGTGGACAGGAAATAAAAGTTTTAAGAAAAAGCAAAGAGGAATTAGGTTTTCATTAGACAACAAATCTGCCTCAGTCAGTGAGATAATAACATAACTAGAAGTTGTTCAGTCAGAAAATATCAGTGACCATTATAAAGTGTGATTGATTCTGATCCTCAAAGGTAGTGAATTCATAGCAAATAAGTTGTGTCCCATTCAAGACTTATTTGATAGTTGCTAGCATGAAATTACTAGAGTGGACACAAATGTCTCAGACAAGAGAACAGTTAAGGGAAAACACAGGCAGATTCTGTTCATGCTGACCAGGAAAATGGAGCTCTCAAAGCAAGGAAGAAAAGAGATATATTTAAAAATAGCACAACCCTCAAACTAAGTATTTGCTCTCGCTTTGCTACTGAACTTCAGTTATTGCTCCTAAAATAGCTCTTTTGTATTCATGGGGATTGGATCTTACTTTGTCTAATTCCCAGGGCAAACAGATACTATTGTATTCCAGCTGAGAAAAGTCTTAGGCCAAAGCTAGCCTACTTTCCTCTTTTACTCTGTTTTTAGCAAGAGTTTGTGAATATTCAGATTATCTGGTAACTTTGATATGACCTTGTCTAAAGTAAGCATTGGTGTAGCCAAGTAGGTGGGTTTGATAAATCTAGTATGCACAAGGTAATTCAGACTTGTTTGTTTTGAAAGTAAACTGAAGTAGTGGGGTAAGGCACATATTTTAAATACTGTAACTACTTTTTATTAATAACATGTATGGATGTGTGTGTGTTCTTCAGAACAATAGCATCTGGCATCTAGCATCTGGAGTTGATTTGGGTTACTTAATTAGGAATAATACACTAGAATATCTCCAAGTGCTGATCCACTTTAAGCATTGCAATAATCTCCAATGAAATATGGCATCCTGCAGCAAGTGACCTTATGTTTTCTCATCCTCTGATGAAGCTGGTTGGGTTTTTTTAACTAACAAATGATGGAGACAGAACAATGCTTCAAATGATGGTGATCAATAGATTGCAATTTTATTTATAGTTTCCCACTTTTTGTGACACAAACATTGCAGTTTTGAAATACCTGAGTATAATCAGGTTTTTGGTTGGGTTTTTTGGTTTGTGGATTTTCTCTGGGGAAAGGTGGGGTGTTATGTTGTGGGTGTGGTTTGTTGGGGTTTTTTTTGGCTGGATTTGTGGGAGGGGTTCGAGTTTTATCATTTTTGCTGCTTTTTCTCTGTCTAATTTTCTCTGTCTAATTTCTCTGTCTAATTTGTCTCTTTTGTGTGGTGTGAAGGATGGGACTCAAACCTGGCTATGGCATTTCATAATCTCTGTACAAATAGAGAAGTAATGATATTAATATTTTTGCCCCAATGCAGTTCTTCTCTGCTTCAGACAGCACGCAAGAAAATTAGTGTAGAATTTGTCAGTCAGTAAATTAGTTCCTTTTCACTGAGAAAGAGGCCTGGACTAGGCTCAAGCAAAACAAAACTCTTGGCTGTGATGGGCACCAGTTTTTGGGAAGAAAGAAGGTAGCAGAGGTGAAGGGACACTCAGAGGGCATAAACTGTGTGAGCCACTGGAGCCAGCATGGGTGGGTGGCTGGACAACTTGCCCAGCAGATGCTTCCAGCGCCAGGGTTTGGGTGAAGGCAGCTCTGTCTCACCCGTGCTAATTGTGGGACTCTATTAACTAGTCTGAACCTACTGCTTAAGAGTAGAAGCAGCTGTTGTGTAAACCAGTCTCAGAACAAAAATAGTCTTTTCCCCTTAATAAAGAGCATTTCTGTCAGCAAGAAGCAAACCCTGGGGCAGTGGTGATCATGAGTTAATCACACCATCGTGTGGAGATTAGGCACGGTCACTTCTGTCTCCTTCCTCTGGCACAGGAGCAACGTGCAGCACATGACAGCCACACCCTGCAGCTCCTGAGCCCAGAGCTCACAGGGCTTGGGCCTTGCCTGAGGTCTGGTCTGTCAAGGGTTTGCTCAGACTCTAGCCAGGAATGCACATTCCACCTCTGATCCTTTAAAAACATCTGAGGATCCACAACTCCATGGGCGATTAGGGCAGTAATTATGTATTGCTTCATGTGGAGAGGAGTCATCGCCGCTGGGAGGGGCAGAAAACCTTGTACACAGAGAGCAGTCACCAGAGTCAGAATCCCCTGGAAAGGAAAGCCCAGCAGTGAGGCACACACAGGCCTTCATGAATCACTGCCTGCACTGGGAAAGGGAAAGATGGGAAGCCACTGGTGTGTCTACAAAACAGGATATGAAGGAAGCTTACCTTATTGTCTCCCTCATCTCTCCATTCCTCTCATAGCTGTTCAAGAAACAGAACCTTCTATTTGGCCATAATTGAATATATTTATCTTCGGGGGATTGGCTTCTTCTGGCCCCCCTCCCCTCCTCCAAGATAAGTTGTGTTGCTCTTAGATTGATATTGTGTGGTTGAAATCCAACTCTATGTAGTGTAATAAAAATTGGCTTTTCCCTGAAGAGCTGTAAGGAGCACTGCCAATTTATAAAATCATGCTTTTTGTCTTCCGCACATATATGTAATCACAAATAACTGCTGATATTTATAGAACCAGAAACATGTTTCTATTGCATTTTTAATTAGCATATGTTGTAGGTTCAGTGGCATATTGAAGCTAATCTGTTTTATCTGATCTACCACTGCTTGTCAAGTGTTTACCCTACAGAGACATTGACATAAATTACCAGTTTTAACAATATGTGGAATAAAAAACCTATTGTGATTTTCAGGTACACAGAAGAAGTCTGATGTAACATTTATCTTCATTTAACTTTATGTCAGGACACATGCCCCAGCCTTCTAACCATACAAAGTAAACACATCTGACACAGCAAAACATACTTTGCTTGAGCGCTCTTACTGTAGCATATTTAACAAGAGCAATTGCCTCATTTATTTAACAGCATTCACGTACAGATGAAGACTAGAGAACAGCATCTGCAGTAAAATGCCCCCAAATTCTCTTTAATTTTGCAATGGTTTTATCATTTTCTTGCAGGGTTACTTGCTAATGCTCCTACCTTTCCATGAACCACTTCTCAGTTTCCATGTTTTCTCTTTTTTTAAAAGGAACTAGCTAAGAGGACTCCCTCTAAGCATCCTGATCACTCAGCTGTCCAGAACGCACTGCAGGCAATGAAGACAGTCTGTACAAATATCAATGAGACCAAGAGACAGATGGAGAAACTGGAAGCCCTTGAGCAGTTGCAGTCCCACATTGAAGGATGGGAGGTAGGATGCAGGACCAGCAAGCTCCCTGAAGGCTGTTAACTGCACAGTTTAATGACTCATGCTGTGTACAGGGATTTATTTCTGTTTCTTTTGTGATGTGTAAACACTCTTGAAGGTGTGGGCAGCATCACTCTGAGGAATTTTGCATTTAGAGTTTATTTTGTGTGTGCAGGCTGCTGCTAAGTTGGAGCAGAACAAGCAGATTATGAAATAAAGGAAGGTGTTAGAGCTAGAATGGAACTGGTATTTCTCACTTGAAAGGCTAATAGATCTGGGTGAAATCCTTATGAGTGCATCAGTTATTTCACACTTTAATGGCAGATAAAATAAGAGCGTGTTAGTGAAAGACCTTCATTGCGTGCTCATAAAGGAAAGCCAATCTCTTTTCTTTTATGTTTCAGGGATCAAATCTGACAGATATTTGCACACAGCTATTACTGCAAGGAACTTTGTTAAAAATCTCAGCAGGAAACATCCAGGAGAGAATGTTCTTTCTATTTGATAATCTCCTGGTCTATTGCAAGAGGAAATCCAGGTGAGTCCCTCTGTATTTTCAGTTTTACCATTCAGAAGATTTGTAAGTGGAAGCTGTGATCAATTTCTGATCATCCACTGATTCTCTGTTGCTTTGTAGGGCTGAGTCACAGGTGGAACTTTCCTGTTCTTGACTATTTCTATAATTCAGGCAATAGGAGAAAGATGTGGTAGGATAAGTATTGCAGGCAGTATCAGAGTGCCCCTCTGAGAAGTGTGCAGTCCAAAGAGAAGTTAAAACAGTGCAGCAAAAGCTGTGAGTTCTTAGAGACAAAAAGCTTCTGAAGGGAGCTGTGTCTCCAGGAATTATGTGAGAGTGCCAACTTACATGGTGAAGTTATGCTAAACTTAAGAGGGTGATGTGAAAAATGATAAAAAGCCAAGATAGGGGAAAGTGAAATACTAAGCAAACAAAAGAGATGCAGGCCCCAGGGGAGTGAGAAAGAGATGAATATTACAGCCCATGTGCTCTGTTTGTTCTCTTCCTTTCTTATCCTAGTAATTATTTTTGCATCAAGCCACCTAAGAAACCTTAAGTATTATTAACACCAGCTTGCTTATAATTAAAATAGCAGAGTGGAAGACAATTGCTTGCTTCTGCAGCAATTATACAGTATTTCAGTTCCTGAGCTTTTCACCTTCACAACCCCAGTCTCACTCTCATGTCTTGGTCTGTTCTGAATTTACAGCTCATTCTGTGCCCTCCCTTCTTGTCTTCCTCCCTTTCCTGTAATACAATCCCCTTGCTGGTTGATATACAATCCTCCTTCCTGGTGATGGCCAAATAGAATGGCCAACCCAGTAAGAAATTTTGTAAAATCGATATTCTCTCCAAAGAAAAGACTCATTTCTCAAAATTTGGGTCTTTTTATCCTTTTTTTCCCCTTCTTTTGATTTCTCTCTTTTTTTCCCCTGGAAAACAATGGAAATTTTAGAATCATTAAGCTGTGAAAACTAATTTCAGTAATGTTCAGACTTTTTTGTGTGTATAATGCCAAATCTGTGCAACCTAAATACAAATTAGTAGGTGACATCTACATTCAAAATTAGATGAGATATAAATGTTCACATTAAAAAAAAAAAAATTACACTGTTAAATCTAAAAGACTTAAAACGTTATCTACCAGAAGAGTTCTGACTCTGAAATGACACAAGGGAGAGGAAGCATTTCACTTGGACCCTTTACCATTTACCAAAGTCCAAAACAGAGTTCAGAAATTTGTGTTTTTTCCAACAGAAACTATTCCTTAAAAAAGAAAAAAAAACAGTTAATTTGATACTGATCTTTTACTTCTTCAGAGCTCTTAGAAACTTTTTTTTCTAGGCTGTTAGTAGTTGAGGTTAGCCTAACTCCAGTGCTGTCCAGGCAGTTTTCCTGGAACACTTCAGATTTAGAAAACAAAATTTTCTAGTGACCTTTAAGCAGAACTTTCTTTTTGTACAGAAGATGCTACAAGCTCCTCTGTAGTTTGGCTTGATTTTGGAGGATGCTGCTGTAACACTTGAATTTCTCAAAGGATTGATACTGTTTGCCTTTGTCTGACAATTTAACTCAAACTGATGGGATATAGAGGATCTGATTTTCACTAAATAGCATGATATTTCATTAAGTCTGTTGGGAGTTGCCTAATGTACAAGATATATTTTGATCACTGAGCTGCTTTAATTTTGGATATTTCTGCTGTCTCGCTGCTATTTATAATTAATCTAGAATGGAAATCAATGTCTTTTCCTTTGTGTTGGTGTATCCATTTGGCCAGCTGCTCTCGAACAACTGTCATGTTAGTGGGACACACCTTAAAAAAACCCCAAACTCCATTAAGAAACGGTCTCTGTCTGTTCCTAATTTGAGATTAAATGACTTAGTTCTCATCTCACTGTATTACGCTAGCTAGTAGAAATCAGTGGAGTATTTCTTGATTGAAAAATGTGTAATTCAGGGCTCAGTCTTTGATAAGTAGTCAACAATGCAGCATTCCAATCTGGACATCATATTTTTTCACAGTAACATAAATTAGGAGTAGGATTGTCAAACCCAATGTAAGGTGTGCTTAGAATCGGAATTAGATCAGATATTTTAGCTCTGCATTAGTTCCTTTTGCAGAAGCAGGGGGAAGCCTGGCAAACTGATGACATAGATTTTCAGGGCCAAGTATTGTTTTTTGGTTTTAGCAGGATCATAGACTGCTATTTAAATTGAATCCTGATGTCAGGAGCAGTATGTGTCATGTAGGGAAGTAGGCTGAACATTCCCCTAGAGCTGCTAGGACAGGTTTTCTTTTGACTTGAGGAGTTGTCTTTGGGAACGGATCCGATAGCTCCAAGATCACAGTCCCTGTCAGTGATTGGATGTAAATATGTGGTCGTCACCAAATGTGTATTTGTCACTAAAGGTACTTGTAAAAGAAAAAATGTCTAGAAAAAATTGGTGATTCTCATCTCACCTCAGTTTATTATAGGCACTTCACTCTGACAAGAAATTTTTATCCCAGCTGATTTTTACTGCAATGGTTTTTGAATCTTATGAGGCACTGGCAAATTGCCACAGCAGAACCTTCACTGACTGGAATTTTGACACCTGCTGCCTCTTAATGACCATTTGACCAATTGTGTTTTGACTTGCATTGCAGGGTTATTCTTGGATAGTAAAGCACAGCAGGTATCACTTGGATAGTTTTAAACCTGTTTTTGGCCTGAAAATCAGAACATAACTAGTAATGAAAAATGCTTTCCTGAATTCAATAGAGACCCTCTAAAGCTTATGGATAAGGGTGTAAACTTGGGTGCAAAATTTCCCCTGCAGAATTTTCCCTGCAGCAATGCGTAGCACGCATGGAAGGCTGTGTGATACTGGCCTCTTTACATAGTTCATTTCATATTTGAAGCTTGGTGCATACCACAGATTGATCCCAGCTTTAGGCAAACAGAGGAGTTAAATGTAATGTTGTCAGGTGATGCTGCAGTTGTCATCCTGAGGCCATGTGCTGTTCATGGACATGTATTTTGGTCAGTCATCAAGAATGTGAATCTTGAAGCCACCCACATCTTCACATAATCTGGCAAAACAAGCTCATTATTGCTATACTAACACCGGCACACACCTGTCTTGGAAATCTGAATGAGTATTCCAATTATTTAACATCAGAGGTGTGGTCAGATATCACCAGTCACTATATTGGAATCCTCCTTTAGTAGTCATATCTCAGATTGATTTATTCACATATACGTTAGACTGTTTGCTTATGTGTTGCTAACAGTCTTCATCCTAATTGCAGAGTTACTGGGAAAAAACCATCTAAAAGGACAAAGTCAATCAACGGGTCCCTTTATATATTCAGGGGCCGAATAAATACAGAAGTTATGGAAGTAGAGAATGTGGAAGATGGAACAGGTAAATGACTAAATATTGTCTTTTAAGAACACAGCAAGTTCAGATCTTGTGTTGGAAGGCAGTGCAAAGTGCTTGTCCATCTCCTTTAGTGAAATCTGAAGCAAACTATGGAACTTTTAGCACCTTCATTATTGGACCAACTTACATGGTTGAAAGACTGGAAATCTTTTCAGGCACTACTCCTTCTTTCTGAAATGACCATATTAAGAGTATGTGTTCCCAGAAGATTGTCTGTTTTTTGTCCTAATCCAAGTTAATTTAATAAAAGTTAATTCTGTCTTCTTTCCATTTTTTTTTTTTTATCATAAGCCATTACAGCTAAAGTAACAGAATTTCTGCATCTTCTTCTCATTTAGAATGCTACTAAATACTAGTCTTAGTATCCAAATTAGTAGCATGGAATATGACCATGAGCAAAATACGGGAATGACAGTTCTGTTATGATTCTTGTATCCTGACACAGGCAGGAAGAGCCGGTGGGTTTCTGATTCCATCCATAAAGGCCACACCACCAGCAGCCCTGTTGTAGTAAGTCAGGAATTAGTATTACGTCCTTTAACCAGTCGACACATAAAGAGTTTCCATGTCATGGGGACAGAAATCCTCACAATGCAGGAAGGTAGCATGTCCCCAGAAAATTCACAACAAATAACCTGAACAAACATCCCAGACGGCCTTGTATTTATAAGACTTTAGTTCTTCTTCTGAGGTGAAATCATCAAGCGTCACTCTTAGGACTGAAGCATTCAGCCAGTTTGAACAGCCTGTTGATGCTTGTACTTCTGGAGTGGTAAGTACAGCTGGACACTCAGTGAGGAACACCTCAGGAATCAAGATCTTCAAAGAAGATGATTTCACTGAAAGTGTCCTACACTGGTTTGGTTAAAAGAGCAGGCTTCCTGCTCACTGTGTACTTTGTGCTTTGGTCTTTTGCAGCAGATTACCACAGCAACGGCTACACGGTGACAAATGGCTGGAAGATTCACAACACAGCCAAAAACAAGTGGTTTGTCTGTATGGCCAAGACTGCTGAAGATAAACAGAAGTGGCTGGATGCTATAATCAAGGAAAGGGAGCAGAGAGAGAGTAAGTGAATGATGTATTTTGTACTGCACTGAATGAACTTGTAGGACAAATGTATATGCACATACGCATATAGGAGAGGGAGAGAAAAGGTTGCACGTTTTACTCCATGGGCAGAATTAAAATCTGTCCTTAATGTTTTCCTAAAGCTAGGAAACAGCTCTGATGTCTCAGAAGGTTCTTGATTTATTGCAGTATCTTACCATAAAGCAACAGGACTTACATGCTGTTAGGATAAACTTTTCTTCTTAAAAAATGCACAGTTCTCCTTTTCTCTAGCCTTACACCAATCACTTAAATTCTGCCTAATGTCGATCTCTGCTGAAATTAGGCATGGCAGTACAGGACTACTTCAGGCTGCCTGTTCTCAAGCTAGTCTTGGAGGTGTCTAAAATCTGTGTCTCTTTTGGACTCCAGAGTTGCCCAGATTTGCAAGTTCTAGATTAACATATCCAGAAAACGATCTAGAAGACAAAAAGCATCTACAGCACCAAAACAGCTTTTGCGAATGCTGTCCTCCTAAAGCAATTTGCAAATCTAAAGAGAAGGGGGCCAGAAAGTGTCAGTTATGAGGATAGTTACAACAGAGACACCTGCTGTTTTCAGAGATCATCCCCCTGCCTGTAGAAATTTTCAAGTTAGCATAAATTACATACTTGGGAACTTGGACAAAGTGAACATGAAATGTTCTTAATATTCAATTATCAGTCCTTCTTTAAGTCATGCAGAATTTCTTTCATTTACTGGATAATATGAATGTCAAACACTATTTTTAGCTTAAAGGTATTAGTAAATAGGCTCATTAATAAAGGATGAGAAAATAATGTGCCTGCCCAATTTTGATTTATTCACAAATGTGAAATTGATTTCAGCTGTCTTGTATTTTTGCCGTCTAATAGAACATGCAAGAGGTCTCCTGATCTTCCAAGCATTTAAATGCCTTTAACAAGTCTTATGCTTGAAGTTAGTTCAAGTTCACAAGTGAAATTGCCACAGGAAATCAGTTTCAGAAGGTTGAGAATCACAAAATTATAGAACGGTTTGGACTGGAAGCAACCTTAAAGGCCATTAAGGCCATGGACAGGGACACCTTCTGCTGTCTGAGGTTGCTCCAGGCCCCATCCAGCCTGGCCGTGGACGCTTTCAGGGCTGGGGCAGCCACAGCTTCTCTGGGCACCCTGTGCCAGGGCCTGCCCACTCCCCCAGGGAAGAATTCCTGCCCAATCTTCCATCTAGCCCTGCCCGCTGGCAGTGGGAGCCATTCCCTGTGTCTGTTCCCTGTGTCCTGTCCCTCCAGCCCTTGTCTCCAGTTCCTCTCCAGCTCTCCTGGAGCCCCTTTAGGCCCTGCAAGGGGCTCTGAGGTCTCTCTGGAACTCTCTCCAAGTAAACATTCCCAGCTCTCCCAGCCCGGCTCCAGCCCTGGGAGCAGCTCTGGAGCCTCCTCTGGACTTCTCCAGCAGCTCCATGTCCTTGTGCTGTTGGGGCCTCAGACTGAACACAGCACTCTGGATGGGATCCCACAAGAACAGAGCAGAGGGGCAGAATCCCCCCTCCCCTCTGCCCACGCTGGGGCATCAGCCAGCCCGTGGGGGTTTCTGTGTGGCACTGCATGTGGCTGGGCCACGTCAGCTTTTCATCCACCTGCACCCGGAAGTGCTTCTCTCCAGGGCTGCTCCCAGTCCATCCGCACAGCCTGTGTTTGTGCTTGGGATTGCCCCGGCCCATATTCATCTTGCTTTGGACTTTCTTCGTGTTCTGTAAACCATTCTGTTTTGTGTGATATGATATAACCATAAGTTTAAAGGTGCTTTTTAAAATGGAGCAGAAAAGCTGCACCTCAGTGGTGCTAAACTTACCAATGATAGTTTTGTACTCAGATAAAAAAATTACCTTATTTCCCCCTTAAGTGGAAAATAAGTCAATCAATTTTTGTGTTTCTACCATTTTTGCTGTTTGGCCTCAGCTTTTGACTTTGAGCAAATGTTTTATTTGGTGTTAAAGATCTGAAGGAATTTCTGCTTTATATTCTAGGTTTGAAACTGGGAATGGAAAGGGATGCATATGTCATGATTGCAGAGAAAGGAGAGAAGCTGTACCAAATGATGATGAGCAAGAAAGTGAACCTTATCAAAGATAGGAGAAGAAAATTAAGTACTGTTCCCAAGTGCTTTCTTGGCAAGTAAGTGACATTTGAATTGAAAAGGTCTTTCACGCCAGTTAATGGACTCTAGAATTTCTGGGGATTGCATTGTGACACAGATCAGATGTGCTTTGATGCAGCTTAATTAAAAAGACCATAAGCCCCATTACAGTGGTGATTTATTAAAAATAGTCACTGATTTTTGTTTCACACCTTACACAGGCTGAATAATGTGACAGCTCACTCTATTTTACAGTAAATCATAACAGCTACTTCAGATCAGCAAAAAGAGTAAGAAAACTACCTTAAACTCCCACAAGCTGGGGGCTGTTGGTGGCCTAACATATGCTCTCTTTTGTATACAAGCTAATGTTTTCTAGGTGATACTTAAATCCAGCAGAACTGTCCAAGCCTCAGGATTGTATTTAGAAGTTTGTTGTTTGTCAATGTAACAGGCACAAATAAAGTTTTGGGCATCATGCGGCCTGGTATGTTTGTTAGAAGTATAGGACTCTATTGGCTGGAAGAAACCCCTTTGATTCAGCTAGATATTACAAAATAATGACAAACTAATTCTTAAGGATGATGTGTGAGGCAGTGGAAGAGGCTCCGTGGGCATCTTGGGTGGGTGATTGGCACTGGCAGCAGTGGGGCTGCGGTAAGGACGTGTCCTGTGTGGCACAGCACTCAGGAGTGGACCTAAGACTTTTCTGCCTCAGCTGTTAATGACTGAAATGATCAGCTGTGGGAAGAAAAAGAGTTCTGAGGCAGATATGCATTCATTTCCCTTTCCTCTCTGGTCTCCATAAGAGCAGTTTGCAGCAGCTTTGCCAGTGCATGGGGATGGAAATGTGTTTCTGACAGAAGGCAGGCTGGTAGCATAGGTTGGTGATACTTCAGCTAGAAAAGTGTTTCTTGATATTGGAGAAGTAGTTGCGTTTTTCTTCTTCTCACACATCCTCCACCCCGCCAGTGGATCTTGTTGGATTAAAACTGTGACCTTTTAGATCTGATAATGGCAGTTCCTATTTTCCATGCAAAAAGAAGTACCAGGTCAGAGGCTTACATTCTTCCAGTGTTGTAATGTATGAGCCTGTTGTGAGTTCTCTGACATTATGCTTAGTTTCAAGTCTTATCTAGGATTTCCTGCCACTACTTTCCTTTTTAAAATGTCTATTTTCTTACAGTCTGTCCTGCTCAATGCCCTCAGTTTGCTTGACAGCCACCTGACACTCCAGTAGTGAGGACTTTTGATCTACCTTTGCTAAAGGCTAACTGAATACCTATAAGTATCCTGATCTCTGACGAAAGGATTATTTCTCCTAATGTTCTAGCTATTCCCACAGGAAATAACTCCGCTGATATCTTTTCTGCATACTTACCGGTATAGTCCTGGGAAACTCAGCTGAGTGCAACTCAGTCAGTACATTCCAGTCATGACTGGCAGATTTTGTATCATTCCCAGAGCTTTCCCTTGACAATGCATATTGGCTGTGACCTGTTTATTTTTGCAGATAGTCCTGCCAAAGGGAGTCACTGATAGTTGTGCTGAGATGCATTTAGTGGGGTTTTTTTGTTACATGCAGCTGAGAGCAACACCAAGACCACAAAAATATTTTTTCTCTCAGTGTGTGAATATTAGATAGCTTCTCAGAATTCAAGACATAATTTTTTTTGGGGGGAAGACAGCATGATCTAATCCTAATAGTTTCAGAGATATCACGTGCATTTATTTATAAGGCTGTTTATTGAACTTGACTTCAGCAACTGACTGACTTGAGTGGAGATCTGTTTTCCTGATCGCTCTTCATGGCGTTTAGGCAAGTAACTGGTGATACAGTTGGAGTGATGTGTGGTGTTGTTATCCCTGTGTGTAAATGATATGCTGGCCATGCTTCTTTTCAGTACTGCAAAACCTTGAGTTTAGAGTAAGAGAGAGCATCTGGTAACCTCAGGAGATTTCAGTTATATCTGATCAGATTGTACAGTCCCGGATGGGTTTGATTTTCCTGTGTATTTCTTGTGTAGAAACACCGTTGTTCCAAGTCTCTTAATTTCCAAGGTGTCACTGGGAGGTGGTGCCCTGACCTGGACGTCAGATGAGAACTGAGCATGGCAGCACTGGGAAGTGAAGATACTCTCAATTGTCCCGGAGAACTGCTTCAGACAAGATTAAGAAACAAATCAAGCTTTGCCATCCACTCTTTGAGTTGACAGCTTTTTAGAAAGAGTCTAGCATATTCCTTAAGAACCTCTTGGAATATTTTAGGATCATGCACTTTTCAGGGCTTATAAAGCCTTCAGATCAAATGATTACTGATTTTGTTTCTGAATCAAATGTTATAGGAATCTTAAAGCAGCTCTTAAGAAAGGGAAGTTTCAGAGCTGTGAGGGTAGCATTTAGTTACTTTCCTGTTTCGGCTCACCATATCAACCTTACATTTACAATCCACATAAACTGTAGAGACAGTTGCAGTTAAAAGAAACAGGAAAGATAACAGAGAAGCTTCCACTGAAGTTTTGGGCAACTATTTAAGTGCTGTAAAGTGACATAGACCCATTGCTCATGATGAGGAGCTCCAGAGCAAGGGGGGCCTCTCCCAGGGGAGCTTCCCTGGGTGCAGTCCCTGGCAGCAGGTCGGTGACAGGGCCCTGCACAGCAGGCCTGTCTTGTGAGAGGGTAGAGGATCAGTCTTACTTCGCCTCCCTCTGCAGTTTGTATTTTGTTTCAGCTTTTAAATACTTACAGAAACAGCTCAGAATCACTGGGAAGAGAACATTCCTTGGGAGATAGCCTGACTGATCACTACGCTGGGTTTAGGAGCTTCACAAAACTCTGCTGGTTTCCATGGGATTCTCCTGGCCTAGCTGAATAGATTTTGCTGCTTTTTCTGCACTATGACAGCTACAGAGTAGCCCCTCAGCAAACCAAAGTTTTCAGTCCTGAAGTTGTTATTATAAAGGCAAAATGCAAATAATTCCTACAGCTTAGATCAGTCAGTGCTGATAAATACAAAGAGACTAAAAGTACTTCAGTTAAAGCCCACAGATGGAGACACGGATGCATGGATTTGTTAAGCAGCAACCTTCTGCACATTAGCAAGCACCCAAGTGTTTTATTGAACTCACATTTCCCATAAGTTGCTCTACTTTCATATATTCCTTTTGTTCTTCTCCATGACTGTAACACATTTCTAGCATAATTGCTAATTAACCTGGCAAACAGCTCAGTCCCTGGGGCTCTGACAAAGCTGGATTCATCAGGCTTGCTATGGCCGCTTTTTGTACTTCCCATTTCTAATGAATAGCATCCTATATATCTATCCATTTTTTTTGGCTTTTATTCTGCCCATTTGTGCAGTTCTGCCCCTCAACAGAGAGGTTTTGTTTCCTGCCGCATGAGCAGCAGATGAGATTTAGCATCTTCTGTGTATAAATCAGAAGCATGATGTATGTAATCTGCCAGGCACCCCCTCCAGAAAATGACCTTAAATTAAACTGTCAGTAGGACTCGTGCTATCTGTTACTGCTCTGTGCTTGAATTCAGTAGGTTGAGTCTTCTAAGTCCTACTGTGATTCCATTAAGGCCAATCCAATTACACCGTGGGGCTGGGGACAGAAATCAGACCCAGTGAAGGAAGGTGAGCATTAAGTGAAGTCATGAACACTACTTGGATAGGTAACTTGGGAAGAAGTAGCTGGGAAGGGAGGATACCATACTGTTGAACTTGATTTAAGGTTCTCAGTTAATCTTGCTTGCTAATCTTTTCCCACATGGATGTCTAGATTGCTCCATAAGATAAGGATTTGCATCATCCTTATAGATGCAGCCTGGTCATCTTTCCTTTTGTGTGCACACTGCCCGTGAGCTAAGGGCAATGATGGGCGGTGCCTAAATCTGCAGAGCATTTCCTCCAGGAATGTAGGAAACAAAGCCACTTCATAGAGGTACCATTGCTTACAAGTTTTCACACTTGCTTCAAGGACAGTCTCCTGTGGCTGGCTGATGGCTCGCAGAGGCAAGTGCCTGCTGCCACTCTGAGCTAACAGTGTGTCTTCTGCTCCCCTTTGCAGCGAGTTTGTATCCTGGCTCACTGAGATTGGAGAGATAAGCAAACCAGAGGAAGGGGTCAACCTGGGACAGGCACTATTGGAGAATGGAATCATTCATCATGGTGAGTGTGCCATGCCATAAAAAGATACCAGATTTCAGTAATGCCCTGGAAATGAGGGTGGAAAACTTACTGAAGCTGTTCACGTGATGTTCAAATACTTTCTGCGGCAATACCCATCAAATCCTCAAAAATCACAGTTTAGTGATTTTTGGGATTAATGAGTGGGCAAATTTAAGCCATGAAAAGAGAAAATTGTTTGGTATCCAAAAAGTGTTTCTGCTAACTCAGTTCTCAATTTGATTTAGTAATACAGAATCAATTTGATTTAGAAATTCATAAATCCAGAGCCTGCAGACACTTGAAGGAGTCAGTCAGTAACTTGCACATCTTAAAGAGTCAACTCTCAATGAAGGGATACGTTGAATCCTGCAAAATTTTTTTGGATCCTGTGAAATTAAGGGAAAATATATTCAAAATCAAGGATCTGAGTTTATAGACCAGGATGTCCGTTCTAGTGAGGGAAGGTCTTAAGAATTTCTGGTATCTGCCCTCTGAACAATTATCCCACCCACTCTGCAAGGGGCAGACTAAATCTCAGACTTTTTCCTGGTACTTTGGAGTTTGCCTGACCCAGGGGATTGTTGTCAGTCATCCAGAGGAGACAGTTTTCTTAGGTCAATCAGACTTAGCTTAAGATGCATCTTAAATAGTGTAAATCCTTATTTTCTCTCAGTTAATCAAATCCAAAGTATTCAGGAGTGCTCCAGCACTGAGATCTGGTCATGGTTTTGGGATGTGGGCAAAGGCAGGAAAGGCTGCAGTGACTCGGCTAGCCTACCTTACCTGTTCTCCAGATTTCCTCCTCCTGCTCTGTGTTGTTATGTGGGCCTGATCTTTCTGGGTCTGAGAAATTTTAGCCTGCTAGCAGCTGCTAACTTTCTTCCCAAGAGAAAATTTCTCAAGAAACCTTCTTCTCAAAACAATCTTGACAAACAGCTATCCTTTCTCAAAGCAATCCTTTTCCAAGTGATGTTTTGCTGTTTCTCTAGTGTCATTCCTATTCACCAATCATGTTAAGTCTGTATTGGAACACCTTATAAAAGGTAGTACGAATTAGACAATAAAGCTTTTTTCTATGCTCTTTGCCTTCTGAAACATTTGGAGTATCTTACCTTTCTTTCCTGTCCTACAAGGACTTCGTTGGAACTGGCTTCCATTAAATTAGGGTGGGAACAATTAGGGTGGCATTTCTCTGCTACCTATTGTAAAATGTACAAGATACTCTGTTACTGAGTTTTAATTTGCTCAATTCTTGCCACTTTTATATTTAAAATTGCCACTTATTTACTACTCAGTGAAACAACTAACTTCTACTAGTTACTAAATTATCAACTTCAGGATGAGGGTTTCCCTCTTCCACCTTCTGTGGAAATAATTTGCCTTAGAATAGAGACTGGATAAACTTACATGTAATTGGATGTAGACTTCAACCATCTTCCAGTCTGATGCATTGGATAAATTTGAATCTGGGTATGTTTTTTCAGTATTTTCTGATTTTCGCCAATGCTTTTTTTGAAATGACTCCTGATCACATTGAAACATCATTTGTGTCCTCACCTTTAAAGCTCATCAGCAGATAGCATTATCCAATGCGATTTTAACTGCTCTGCTGTGGAATAGTTTTTGTGGGTGAAAAAAAACCCCAGTCTAATTTTTAGAAGGAACTCACTGGTAACTGTAAGAACCATGATAGAAGAATACCTCTGACAGCTGTAGTTCCTGTCACTGGCATGCCTCTGCTTTTGGAGTTGCAGTTTTGGGCAGCTGCAAAAACGGCTGTAAGTGCTGTGATAACTGTTGTGGGAATTTGCAACACTTTGTTCAAAACTCATTAAGAAAGGTCAGATGTTCCAATTCCCTTCACTAGGACTGTTTCCAAAGCCTTACATAAACTGAATCTGATGTAAAATTTAAAAAATTCAGTTTTTACCAACTGACCTACAAAGAACATGGTGATGACAAAAGACAATTTTAAATATCATGCTGATGTTTTAGTTTCAGATAAGCACCAGTTTAAGAATGAACAGGTGATGTACAGATTTCGCTATGATGATGGAACGTACAAGGCAAGAAGTGAATTGGAAGACATCGTGTCCAAGGTTTGTATTATCATTCTTAGTTGGAACTTTGTGATTTGCATCAAGAAGTTTGCTCTCCCTCTGAACGTCCTTGGCCTCTTGTGTGGGAGATTGCTGTTGTTGTTGATCCGTGTTGTATTGAGCTGTCCATCCTAATGCCGCAGGAGACGTTCACGTTAGGGACAGGAAGCAGAGTTTAGCAATGAACAATACAGATACAGACGTGACTGCACCCAAGAGTGCTGATTGCAATCCCGGTAGAGTAACAAAGGGTCTTAAAACAGTAGGTGGTAACATCTGCTGCAAATCTGGGCATGATGGTTCAGGGGGATAGAAGAGATCAGTGTTTAACTGTTCCTAAAAATTGTCTGTCAAATGAGTTCTGTTGATCCATATTTGTCCACATACCTTTTAATAAATTTGGGGTTTTTTTCTTATGGACATTGTTTAATGGGCTAATTGTGAGAAAGGGTTAATGGAGAAAGTGTTGGAGTACAGGTGATTAGAGGTAAAAACAGATTTCTGGCTGTTGGAAGCCGAGAAAGAAGAAAGAATATTTGACAGAGAGCCTAAAGGAACTGTTCTGAATATCAATATTAATCAATAGAAAATTCCAGCTGAGTAGAGACATCAGTGTCCAGGTTTTGTTAGCATTAGCTAGTCAGTGTTTCTTTGGAAAGAAAAATGCTGCTAACACTCTGCATCTTCCATTCTTCAGGGGGTGAGGCTGTACTGCCGACTGCACTGCCTGTATACTCCAGTGGTAAAGTAAGTTCCCCTTTGTGATCCCCTTGTATTTATTATCTGACTTTCTTAAAAGGATGGTGTTACCATTGAAATCTTTCCTGTTTCTTACTAGAAACAATAATTTTCTGAATTTTCTTGGCTTTTTTACTGCCCTTGCATCTCCTCAGCTTAGATCTGTAGTTGCAGTGCTGCTGCTGGAGGATTTTGGAACTGGGGATTCAGGGAGAGCATGCATCTGGGTATGGTTACAGTGACTCTGATTCAGGGCAGATCATGTGGTGGGGATTGTAGTTGCTGTATTATTTGGGTTATAGAAAATGTCAACAGATGCTGAAGTGATGTAAGCAGATTCCAGTGTGGTGCTAGGATTCTGTCATTCAGAGCACCCTAAACAAACAAAAGCCAGTCTGAAGCAGAATAAAAGCTGAAACTGTAACTTGAAGAAACACTGAAAGTTTTGTGTGGAATCTTAAGAACTTGGTCCGGTATAAATAACTACTGAAGAATTTAATCTGCTAGTGCTAGGTAACTCTCTTCCCAGAGCCCAGGAGGTGATTTTCCTTACTGTGACATCAGATGAACATTTCTGGCCTATAATGGAAACCACCCTGAACTCTGTAGTTGTTCTGTTTAGGTATTTATGATGGAAGATGAGGCATTTTCACTTAGGAGAACTTAATGTTTTAGAAATAAAAAACTGATGAGGAAGAAAAGACCTCTAGTGGAGATGGCTGGATTCCCAAATTCAGCAGAACTGACCTCTTGTCCATGAGTTGTACAACTGAATTTCCACTGAGAAATGCCACTGTCATGCTAAAAGGAGCTGCAATGACAGTTACAGTTCATAAGTCATACATTTCCATCATTGGAACTCTTTATTTTTCTCCCAGAGTAACTGTTCTACAACAGCACAGATTTCACTTAGCCCAAAAGGTGTGGAGAGCAGGAAAGCATGATGCTCCCAGTGGCAGACAAAATGGTTCTGTAGATGCACGTGTGTATTTGCACACAGACATTTCACCCTTGAGAATGGCAATTCATATGCAGAGTAGAAATGATGAGACATGAAGTTCAAAAAATGTCCCTGACCTCAGGGTACCCACAAACTGAAGTGGTTCTACTCTAATGCTTTAGGGAATCAACAAGGACAAAATAACTCCCGTAGGCCCATCTTGTGGTATTTTGTCAATGTGCTATTTTTGTAATTGCTTCCCAGCTGGAGAATCTTCTCATACCAGGACTGATCGTTGTTTTATGTCTTCGTATCATGACTTTTTGCCTCTGACAAGCCTCACGTTACCCTAAGGAAGCTAGCTTTGTTATGCAAAGCCCATTGCTTTGTGCTGTGCCTTTGGATCACTGCTTTATCTGGCATCCTAGCACTGCTGATCCCTTCACTTGTGGGGCCTTTTCTGGCACAACCTTCCTTCTAGAAAATTGACAAAGCTGCTTGGAGTAGCAGGTACATGTGCCACAGGGATCTGGAGGAATCACAGATTCAAAATTATTTTGTTGACAACCTTGAGATATAATTCTGCTTAGTTTTAGTCCCTGGAAACCTTGGAGTTTCCAGAGTAGTTTTTGCCTTTATATTTTTCCTCAAATAAAATCTGACACCCTGGTACTTTGAGGGCAAGATGATATACACCACTGGAAGCAAATCACGCTACTTTGGGGATTGAAGTATAAACAGTAAAACATTTTGAAAATTCTGAATGTGTCTCTGATGTACTTCTGGGAAGTTGTGAGGTGAGACAGCTTGTTCCCACTTATGTACGTGATGGACAATATGTCAGTGCATTGCTGGGCTAGATCCTGTGAAGGATATTCTGTTCCTCTAGTTTCTGTGAGGCAGCAAGGATCTGCCAAAATTTCAATGGTTCCCACATCTATATTTGACTATTCACCTGCATAGTCAAAAAAAATTCATGGTCCTAGATAATGGTCTATGTTTCATGTTCTGCTCCTGTTTAGGGTAGATTAAAATGGAGAGAAAAGAGAGTGAACTAACAATGATCCTGAGCAGCACTGACCTGCAAGCAGGGAAAGACTGGGCCATGGACCAAGATTGATGGCAGCTTATTCAAAACTGTCAGCATTTCTAGGAAATTTTTGGGAGTTACTTCTCATCTACTCATTAGTCCTTAATATTTTAATGTTTTCCTTCATTGTGCTGACATTTCAAAAGCACATTTTCCCAAGAGAAGAGTGGGAAAGGGAAAAACTGCCCAGAAAACTCCTACAGATTTGTGCTGGGTTTAGCACATTACTGGAAGACAAGTTGAAAACTGTGTGTAAGCACCATGAGGAAAGCTTTTTTTCTGAGGTCACATATTTTTGGAAATGCTGTCATCTTTTGTTGCTTTTTTTTTTTCCCAAGCTCTGAAAGTCCCGCTTCTCTTTCTAATTTCTCACACCCTGCATTCTGCACACATACAAACATTTCTGCTGCATTTATTTACAACAGCCAATCACACATATTTTTATCTGTAGATGATTAGTAAAAAGAACAGGGTTGGCTAGGATGGGTTTTAGATAGTGTTTGGATATTCGATTTTTAGGAAAAAGGCAGTATCAGATAGTCTGGTGCTAATAAAAGAGGCTGATTTGACAGAACTGAAGAATAAAGTCTTGTTTTGACCTGCCTCATGGATCCATCCAGACTGTAAAACAGCCCCACTGGCTGTGCTTCCTTCCACAGTCATGCCAGTGGAGCTCAAGCTTCAAATACAAGGACCCACCCCCAAGGGTGAGAGAGGAATTAATTCTTCACAGCCCATTCAGCGTTTGGCCTCTCTACTGAGGCTCTCAATGAGAGGGAACCAATTAATGCAAATTAATTGTGGTAATGGCTTTTGTCACATGGAACTAGGAACTGGATCAAGACCATGAAACTTATTTCACATGGGCCAGGAAACAGCCTTAAAACTGCTTTAATGCTCTTCTGAACTGGATTAAATCCAGTGGCCTTGGAGGTAAAAGGTGTTAGAGCTAAATGTCCTGAGCCACGTAATCCCTTTATATTTGTATGAAAATTCTTTAGAAATATTTCACAAAAGGCTAAAGCCATCAAATATTTCCATGGCTGTGACAAGAGAAATGGAAGAAAACAGCAAAAAGTATCAAGTTACAATAGGGTTCCTTTTCCTTCTTGCAGAAACAGTGCTGCTCTCTGCAAGGGCTGGGTGTGAGCTGGTGCCAGGTGTGTTACAAGAACTAAACACAGCCCTTCTCATTTACAATGATCTAATTCCATAAAAGGATGCTGCGTATTCTGTTTGTGTCTGGCTACTATGTGGTATTTTACTAAAGGAAGTAAAATCCAAACAAGTGTGGAAAATCTCTCTTGACAAAATTGACTGAAAGCTGCCTAATTCCATGAGCCTCACAAAAAGGAGGCACAGAGGGAATGTGTAGAGTCCCTGTCTATGAATACATTAATAGGTAAACACTAGAGAAGAATTATTGAAGCTTATAGATGGGACTGGTACTGAGGCAAAAGCTTTAAGTTGGACGTGAACGGATTTTGGATGATTTCCAGCCAGAAAAGTGTAATTTTTAGTGGAACTGCTGGTGGCAGTATTCTGACCTGAGTTACAGCAGCAGCTTAGGCCATCTGTGCAAAAAATCTTCTGGTTGCCTCTGGCTGGAACGTGCACTCCCTGAAGATGGCTCGAAACAACCTCTAGAGAAATCTTAAGTAACACTGCCTTGTGTTCATCTGAAGTATTTTCCTAATTGAAGTTGCTGGAAAAATTTAAAACTTTCTAGAGAGAAAAGATGGCTGCTTATTAGCAGTAGGTCACAATAGTATATACAGGTTTAGAGTGTAAAGAAATGTATACCTCTTTGTCCTGATTTCCCCTGAATTCTCTTTCTTAATTAGAGACCGTGACTACCACCTAAAGACGTACAAATCAGTAATCCCTGCAAGTAAATTAGTGGACTGGCTTATTGCACAGGTAAGAAAAGTTTAAGGTACTCTCTTTGCTAAGAGACACTTCATAATCCTAAAACTTCCCTTTTTCAACGTATCAGTGGAAAATTTAGAAGTGGATTGGTTGCTGTTCTTACCTGTGTGCATCTGCTTTCTTTCCTCCTCCAAGGGAGCTGTAAACAGTCTTGGTCTGAGACCATCCTAATTGCTGGGTTTGCACATCCCAAAGCAAGCAGCCACCATCTTTAGGGCTTTAGACAGCACATCATTACCAAAACTAGACAGCAATAATAACAATTGTAATGGTGGCAGTAGTAAGAGTAATATGCTCTGGACATACATGCTTCTTCACTGTGGTACTGACGGTAGACTGTTTCTGTAATTCTGATTACTCAAATGGAATAAACCTAAGTCATCACATCCAAACTAGTGCACCTAGTTTAACATCTAGTTTCTGTATGAAAAACTTGAGACACATTTTGTCAAGATTGATGATTGTAAACTGCTCTATTTTCTTAAGATTTTCATTACTGCCTTTATTGTATTTGGACAAATACCTACATAACATTTAGAAGTTTAGTGAGCTGAAAAAATTAAAGCTATATTTTCTACTTAGAGAATGCTATTTTGCTAGGGGAATGTTTTGAGGCCAAAGTAACATTAATGTCATCAGGAGTAGCCAAGTCTGGTTTAGACCTTTCCTGAGCGAAGATTTTATTGCCTAGAACAAACATAGACTGCTAAAGGTTTAAGATGCATTAGCATTAGGAGGCATTTCTCCTCCAGTTTATTTACAATTGAAATAATAAATTAGATTTTTAAATCCCAGTCTCTGTAAAATAAACTACCCATTTATCCCATAAAATAACACAATGCAAGCGTTGACATCATCTTATGACAGGATGTTGAAAATGAGAGGAGACTTACGAAGACTTGAAATTAGTTTATAGTAAAAGTTAAACTTCTGGTTTCTTAAAGCTATTTTCTTGGCTTTCCTTGTCTGATTACATAGTTATGCGATTCTTTCAGAACTGTATTGATCCCTTTTCTACCAAGGCAACAGTATTTAGTTCTTAATTTGTAAATGTTGTGCCTTTTCTGCTCTCAGCCTCTTTAATAAAAGCTAGTAGTGCTGTGGATTGGCCAGCGCTGATCCTGTGTTATCCTGTATTTAAATAATGCTGATACACCATAGTGATGGGCTTTGCTAGCATTTGCTTGGCAAATAACTACTGCTCTCCTTAGCAGGATTTGAAGTAGGACTGATGTTTTGCTGACAAGATCAGAGGGTGCTTGGTTGCTTGAAACTTAGTACACTACCCTGCAGCTGCTGTGAGAGCTTCTAGGAATCTAGTTCTTCAGATGGAGGGGAGAAAAGATGCAATACTTGTGTAGGATACAGCTTCTCATGAAATAGGACTGAAAGTAATGGACTGAAAGTAATACACTGAAATTGCTTCTGTTGCCAAAGCAGCAGGTGCCCTCCCTGCTGGAATGATCTGAGCAGCTGCTCTCACTGAGGTAGCCTGGCACCAGGTTCCTCTGTGTCCCTTTGCTCATCTCACATCAAGGGACCAGTGTTAACAGTCTTCGTAAGACCAGTAGTGGTTTCTGATTTTTACCAGCACTAAATAAAGCTCACTGATCTGCCTGAAAAGTAAAACCATGCTTGTAAAGTCTTCACTTGTGGCTGCAAATTAGCAGATACACGGAGAAAAGTAGGCATTTCTTGCATTTAACTGAGTTGTAGATGTAAAGCTTAAGGCTGCCATTTCAGGGAAGTCTGTAAATTTGCAAGTCACCTTTGGTACCTGTTTTGAATGATTCCACTCAAGGCTTCAGGTAGTGAGAAACCGAAGCCTTTGCAATCTGCTGTGTAAGCAAACTGCCACTGTGGTTTTAACCTGTCTGACCTTTGGAGTTCACATACTTAGCCTTTTCTCCCTTGAGCTGAATATGGATGGGATCTCTCAGCTTCAAAGAAGGAGTTTTATTGTCTGTGACTAATGGGTCATGAAGTCCAGCACTCTGATTTCAAATGGAAAGTCTCTACATTGAGATAATATGGTATCTTTGCCCGGTGCTGGTCCTTGTTCCCCTGGTTCCTGTAGGACGGAGAGATGCCGTCTGGAGGAACAAATAGTGTTAGGGCAACGGGTTACCCATTTTAATGGCGTGCTGTTGTTCCCTACACAAACCATCCTGGTAATTTCAGGGCCACAAGCTATGCGCTGAGGAAGGGGGAATAATTTAGCTTAGAAAATTGTCTGAGGTGTAACATTATTCTCCTGTTTCTAGGGAGACTGTCAAACGCGGGAGGAAGCTGTCGCGCTGGGTGTGGGACTCTGCAATAACGGCTTCATGCATCATGGTAATGCACCGATTTTGCTTCCCCCAGGCAGTGAAATGAGCTCTTACCTCAGTCAGATTAGCTTTTCCAGGCTCTGCCAGACATGCTGTGTGCACGATTTGCAGGCGTTCCTGCAGGTTATTCTAGAACACAGTCCTCGAGCTAATACATGGCTATGCCTGGTGCCTTCCCAAGGGAAGCCACTTGCTGATAGTTATGGGAAGCACTGAAGGGATTAGGCAAGCTAGAAGGAGCATGTTTTTTCACTGCATCTCTTCCAGAGCCATCTGAGCAATGCACAAGCCAAGTACTGTCCTGAAATATCACCAAAAAAATCAGACGTTAAGTAAAATTGCCTAGTTTTTGCCTCTTGGGTAACAAACACAATCGTCAGTGCTGAGGCATCCAAATCTGAAGTGCCAATTTGCCAAGTTAGGCATCATCCATCCTCAAACAAGGGAAGTAAAATCACATCTGTATCAGTATGAAATAGAACGTACAAGTCCTAAGAATAAACATAGTTTATCAAATGAAACATTCAGTTTAAGTCGTAGATAACGTTTACTCACTGTATTTTGAATATTTTTTGAGAGCACATTATTGTAAATAACTAATGGAGAATTTGCGTAGTCGTTAATAATAATATAAGAATAGTTGGGGTCTTTTTTAAAGAATTTGGTCTGTTCTGAGCCCATGCAAACTTCTGGCACTTATTGCATCCTTTGCCAAGGAAGACCTTTGCATAAGTAGATGTTGAATGTAGTTGCTCATCACTTGCTGCTTTTATTTGAAGCCCCTAGGTCTCGTATTTGAAAAACTGGTAAAGAATTTTTTCATGCCTTCTAGAATTTTGTAGATCTCATTTCTCATTTCCCTCTTTTTTTTTTTTTTTTTTTTTTTTTTTTTTTTTTTTTTTTTTTAATTTGACAGGAAAAGTAAAGTTTTTACAGAAAGCCTCTGAGGTACTGACAGGAGCTTGATTCAGCAGCTTCCAGCAATTTCCTTTTGTGATGTAGTGTAGATTTTAAAAAAGGAATTGTTCTTTATTCTCACAGATTACATGTTTATTGATAATGATTTTTCTATAGAGGTGTCTTTTAAGTATTTGTATGCTTTTCAGTCAAAAATGAATGGTGCTTTTTTGCCTTTTTTTTTTTTTTTCTTGTGACTTATCTTTGATATTATTTAACTATCTCTTTCAAGGGTCCTGGAAAGGTATGGTTTATTCATATATTCTGCACTTAAGTGATATCAGGGCTAAGAAGCTTTATCTTTCTGAATTTGGTGAACTGCAAACAGGTCTGATGTCTGAGGCTACTCCTCGTGATAGCCCATGTGATGCTGGAGTCACTCTCTTGAAGATATTCTTTTCTTCACTTTGTTGACAAAGCACTGGAGTTACAAATGAGGGCAAAAAGAGTAACCTTAAACAATTGCAATTTAAGAACTACTGGTATTTTGCCTGAGCACATTTTCATTCAACTGCTTTAAAGAAATTTCAACACTGTCATTTTTATTGTTTTGAAAATCAGCATTTATATTTTTAAGTGCTGATGACAATTCCAGAATCCGTGAAAAATTTTAGAAATAGGAAAAGCTCTTTGCTTACAGTCCATTACTTAATCCGTTTTCCCTTGTGTCTTGTGATAACTGCAACTTAGGTTTGCTTTCCACAAATCACCACACTTTAGCTTAGGTTTGGCCTGGGATGCAAGTTTAATAAATGGTATGATGGAACACAAAACCTCTGTGGTGAGGGAGGTATGAAATGTGATTTCAGGCTTGTCAAGGGATTTTTTCGTCTTTTCAGGTCCTGTCTGAGTAGTCATTTTTCTCACTTCTTACAATACACACAGCTGGACAGTCATATCTTTATAGCAGATGGCTGTGGAAATGGCACATTCCGTGATTTGTCTGCATAGGACTCTTTTCTGAAACTTTTCATAATAGAAAGGGAATGTGTAATTCAGTCATCCATTTTTTATCCAAAGTTTTGACAGCCTCCTATCTTTTTTTCCTGATTTAATTTTCTGATCTTTATTTCCTGAGGCGCTGCTGATGTCACTTGGTCCGTTCATCTGGGAGGAGACTGAGGGGAGACCTCATTGAGGTCTTCAACACTCTCACAAGGGGAAATGAAGTGGCAGGTACCAATCTCACTCCTCTGATGACCAGAGACAGGACTTAAGGAAATGGCCTAAAGCTCACTCAGGGGAGGTTTAGGTTGGATATCAAGGAAAAGGTTTTTACACAGCATGTGGCTGAGCACTGGAAAGGGCTACCAGGGAAATGGTCACAGAACCAAGGCTAAGAGAGTTCAAGAAGTGTTTATACAATGCTGTCATAACACAGTATGATTCTTGTCATGTGCAAGGGACACATTCTTGTCGTGTGCAGTGTCAGGAGTAGACTCAGCAATCCTGGTTGTGAGTGGGGCAAGGGGTTTGCAATTTAATTCCAGCTTAGTTCTGGATAAATAAAAATGTGTTTCTACATTTTTATTAATTTTGCAAGCTCTTGATGTTTCAAAACAGTTATACATGAGAGAAATGGATTGGAATGGATTCAAACCTTTTAATTTTTTTTTTTTTTTGAAAGAAAGTACTTATTCACTTCAAAGTGTTAACCCACACCTTCTACTTTTCCCCATGTTTCAGATACCTGAGTCTAGACTGCCAAAAGGACCCTGAGGGTTCAGTAAGGCCCAATTCAACACTGCAATTTCCTTCAGATTCTGCCCATACCAGTTGTTTTTCACAATCAACATTTGAACCATTTTAATGAACCACACTGGAAATTTTTGGTTCTCTTCATTTAGTCTTGCGATGTATTGATGTCTTTCTAGTTGTTCAGTCTCCTGTATCATTAGGAATACTTTAGATATATCACAGATTCACTGCCATGACTTCTCAGACTTTTGAGAGACTGTAAGTTTAGCAAATCATTTCAGTTATAAAACAGAAGAGCATTTGTGTTTGGGGGTGTTTAATTTGGGTTGGAGTTTGGGATGTTTATGCTTTTCTCAGAATGGCAGGTGCATTTGCAATGAAATAATAATTAGTGACAGGCATCTCAAAGTAATTCCAATTTTTTTTCCTATAGTGCTCCTGGATTACACAGATTAATAGATGTCTGCCAAGATCAATTTAAATGCATGCTTATGGCAAGTTAAAAAATTTTACATATATGAAATGCATTTAAAAGTGACATGATCAAATACACAGTCTTTTATCCCATTGTCAGTCAAAATTACAGTTCACAGTTATATCCTTGTGGGACTAATTTCTTTTCAATTAATTTTTAAACTGAGCATGACCTGAAATATAATTTCAAATAACTGATGGGCTGGGGGCTGTGTAGAATATGGGCATTTCATTAAGATGCAAAGCAGACTTTGTATTCTAATATCCATAGCAAACAAACTTTTAAAGAGTGAATACCAGTATTCTCAAGAATTATTCTGCAACATCTATTCAGAAGGAAAACGTGTAATAAACTTGCACAGAAATAAAGACATAATCTCTCTTGCTATGTGAAGACTAGGTAAGGCAAATTTATATGCAAATAGAGGTTTTCCCTTTATTTTATACAGGAAGAATCATGTGCCAAGCAAATTACCAACTCTAAACAGTATGCACATGAAATTTTCATTTGCCTTTTTTAAATTAAAAGATTTCACATTTATCATGAATTCAGTGAAACAGGAAAATTGTTTTACTGTGTAAAACAGGGCTGTATGACTGATTTAGCTGGTGGATTTCTATTTCTGACTGACAAATGAAGCCTTAGGCTTGTGAGGGCTCTGGATGACACCAGTGCCAGCAGCCTTCAGAGAGAGGGTGTTCTCTTTGGCTGTAGAGGAGATGAGTCGTAGGAAGGAAACTCAGTTCCAAAGAGGTGTTGTATGTGAAAGACTTTTTCCTCTGAGAAAGAAAATTGGTCAGCCAAACTGAAGCATCAAACAACGCAAGGTTTTAATTTGAACACTCAGAGCTGTTTCTTTCTCTTTCACTATGCTGTTGTTTTCCCCCCTGCTAAGAGGGTAATATACAACTCACCTTCGTGATTTGAAGGAGTAAAAGTTAGTTGTAGCAACGGAATGTAATTATTATCTGAATCTATAATGCTAATATGTTTATTGGTTTTATGCTCATCTGCCTTTCTATTTTACAGCTCAGGGATTCAAATAAAAATTTCATCTTCAGGTTTTTCATCTTCACTGTTTCATCCACTTTTATAAGTTTTTCAGTGAGATTCCATAAAAAACCAACCCCACAAAAAACTAGACTGGCTGCAGATACCAAGAATGATACACAACAAAACTGAAAGTTAAAAAAAACCCCAAAAAACAAAAAACATTCTCTTTCAATTTACTAGGAAAATGTTCTTTAAGATCTCTTCTTTAATTAGATAGGTTATATCAAGGCCAGGTTCAACATCTGTCTTCATTTATTGGATCACTCAGTGTGCCAAAACAGTAAGATATGACTTTGGATCTACTCCTTCGCAAATAACAGTTATTTGGCAAATAGTATGCAGACATTTTCCCACTGCACTGGTGCCATAGACACTTAACAGCATGTTCTGCTCCTCAGAATATTAGGTTTTGCTATCTCTCCTGAATATCAGATTTCATTTGGGGAATGCAGGTCCCTAGAATGTGCCTTTTCATCCAAAGAAACGTTATTTCCCTGTTATGCTACTTTTACTTGAAAATACAGATGTTGATGGTTATTTTTTGTCCCACTACATATAATCCTTCCAGTAAGCAATATAAAAAACCTAGGACAAGTACGGAAATGCCCATGTTTTATTTTGGCATTTTTTTCCTGAAAGGTTTCCTAGTTTGGTAGCTATTGATAAAAATCCGTGTTTATAAAGAAACTCTTGGAGGATGCTACTTAGACAAAAGCCAAAAATCATTCAAAAGAGTAATAAAATGATATATAAATAATTATCTTTGGGGAGTTAAATAACTGCTTTTCACTACATAAAAGCTAATTCTGATATTATCCAAAGATGCGAGGTTTTACAGACAAATGAATTTAAAAAAAAATCAAATTGAAAAAGCCTTTTGATTTTCACTTGGTTTCAGAATTTTTCCTTTCTTTTTTTAATGTTTCAGTTCTACACATTCTTCCCCTGTCTCTTAATTTGCATTTATTCCCTGATTTCAGCATTTCAATTGGAGTAGTTTGGGCAAGTGTTTGTCCTTTGCACTGCCCCTTATTTCATCTCCATCCCTTTGCATGCAATGGCACCATGTTCAAATGTTCTTGGTTTTTTCATTTGCATTGTTTTGGCTCGTATCTCCTTTCCTGAGTGTTTGTTCGCCTTTGTTCATTGAAATTGTGAGATTTCGTTTCCTTTCCGGAAAGAAAATTCTTCCTTTACAGAAAAGGAATGAAATCTCGCGATATCAATGAGCAGTAAAAAAAATTTCTCAAATTTTCTTGGATGGCAACGTTTTGGCTCATATCTCCTTTCCTGAGCGTTTGCTTGGACATTCTTCTCCTGTCCCTGTATTTGCATTTCTTCCCCGATTTCAGCATTTCAACTTCAGTAATTTTTGCATGTTGTGAGCCTTTGCACTGCCCATCATTTCATCCCAGGCCCTTTGGTTCTAATGACTTTTTCCAAATTTTCTCGTGTTTATTCACTTGCACTCTTTTGGCTCATATCTCCTTTTCTGAGTGTTTTTTCACTTTTTTTCTCAGTTTTCAAGATTTCTATGGCATTATTTGGGAAAGCTTTGGTGTATTTTCCTTCACTTCTTGTCATCCCATTCACTTTTATGTTTTTCACCTAATTTCAAATTTATTCTTTTTTTTTTTTTTTTGACATTTTAGTTCTTCGCATTCTTTACCTCTCTCTATTTGCATTTCTTCCCTGATTTCAGTATTTCAATGTCAGTGTTTTTGTTATGTTTTGGTTTTTCACTGCTCCTCATTTCTGCTCAGGCTATTTGGTGCTAGAGTATCCTGAAACAAATAATAAAATTAATTAGGAGGTCAATCATGATAGTTTAGAATATAATTCTATTCCTATCTATAAATCCGGAATTGTCTGTCTGTCTCACTATGCTACTGGAGGTCTATTTCTTGCTGTGGGATAAATGGTGCTTCCCAATTCCCAGCTCTTAGATACTCATCCTGGCACCTTGTAACTTCACATCAAGCCCAGGCCTTAGTCCTGTCTGTCAATCTATCTGCTATTTCAACTGAAGACCTAAAGACATATAGAGGAACTAACAGCTTCCTGGATGGATGTATTTGGGGAATTAGAGGTTGAGGATCTCTCATCCAGCAGTTCAGACACAGCCCTAGAGTCCAAAACATGAACTACACTGGAGCAGAAGTCTGAGATGGCCTCTGCACTGTACTCCCCTCCTCACCTTCATAAAATTACAGCATAAGGACCAAAAGATTTTTCTTTCTCAAAAACAATGCCAAGTAGGACAACTTTTTCTTATTTTCTTGTGGTTTTCTCATTTTTTTGCTGGTTTTACTAAGAATTCAGTTATTGCAAATGATAGTCTTGTATTAACCTCTGGCATTTATCTTATAGATCAGAAATAGACCAATATTTCATCTCAAACAGAAAAAAAATTCTGGATGGAAAGAGCAGTTTCAAATTAATGTTATAATAATTAATAAAATTAAAGGAGACCAAGTATATCGATCACTAGGGACACGGATATGAGAAAGTAGAGACTTACAGTCTGGCTTCAGCAGTGATAATTTTTGCAAATTATTTTATTGAGGGGGAGGCATGTCTATATTCTTCTCGCTTCATTATACTGGCAAGCACATGACCTATCACTGTAATTTGCAAGTGAGCATGATGTCATTTTAATGAAACATCAAACAGGACAATTTAGAAGGAAATGCCTACTATAAAACAGCTATTAAATAATATTTAGCAATTATGGAGTGATTTTCTACTTCAAAGCCCTTCACAAACAGTCACTAATGAATTTGTATAACCTCCCTGTGAAGAGGAAGAGGAGGAAAAGGAATATCCTTGTTCCTTTCCACAAGCACAGAGCACAGAAACAACTTCTCCAAGACTACGGAGGCCATGAGCCTCAAAGCCCAGATCAGAACCTGGAAGCTGATGACTGTCAGACATATGGCTACATCATTACATCAGGCTCCCGGCCTAGTAGGAACCTTTAAAAAGTCCTTAATTCCTTTAAGTAAAGGTTAGTTTTGATAACTCAGCCTCAGCTATGCAAAGTCAGTTCCTAGTCATGGTTATTTTGTTTTTGCACAAGGCTGTTCAGTCTCAGATCTAACATAGTGCCCCCCCACAACACACAAGCCTTCGCCCTCAGGTCTTCTTACAAAAGAGTACCAAGGGAAGTGGGACACACCATGGCCTCATCCTGATAGAGTCAAAATGCACTTATATGTCCATTGAGATCCAGAACTCTGGAAACACTCCTATCTACCCCAGTTTAGAAATCCTCCTCAAAACCCCACCCTTGCCCTCACAGGTGTCTGCAGCACAGTAAAGAATGAATGTTGTAGCTGCTTGAATGTCCTAGGGTCTCACAGAATCACAGAAGGGTCATGTTGGAAGGGACCACAGTGAGTAGTCTGGTCCTGCTTCTCTGGTCAAGCATGGGCGTCCCAGAGCACAGCATTGCACCCAGGTGGTTCTTCAATATGTCCAGTGAGGGAGAATCCACACCCTCTCTGGACAACTTGTTCCAGTGCTCAGCTGGCTGCACAAGAAGTTCTTCCCTGTGTTCAGGTGCATCAGTTCCTGCCCATTGCCTTTTGTCCTGTTGCTTGGACAAGACTGGCACCACTAATACTGGCATCACCGAGTAGAGCCTGACTTCATCCTCTTGACACCCATCCTTCAGATACTTACAGACATTGATAAGGTTCCATCTCAGTCATCCCTTCTCAAGGCTGTAGAGGCACAGGTCCCTCAGGTTTTCCTCATAAGAGAGATGCTCCTTCCCCCAGTCATTTTTGTTGCCCTCCATTGGACCAGCTCCAGGAGCTCTGTGTCTCTCTTGTCCTTGGGAGCCCAGAACTGCACACAGCACTCCAGATGTGGCCTCACCAGGGCTGAGCAGAGGGACAGGATCACCTCTCTTGACCTGCTGGCAATGCTCTTCCTAATGGTCACAGGATCCCATTGGTCTTCTTGGCCATCAGGACACACTGCTGGCTCATGGACAGATGGTTGTGCACCAGCACCCCCAGTTCCTTCTCCACAGAGCTGCTTTCCAGATCAGCCCCCAGCCTGTACTGGTGCAGAGGGTTGTTCTTCCCCTCTGCAGGATTCTGCATTTACCTTTGCTGAATTGCAGGCAGTTCTTTGCCCATCTCTCTCCCTTTTGAGGTTTTTCTGAAGGGCTGCACAGCCCTGGGGAATCGAGCACTTATCTCAGATTTGTGTCCACTGAATTTGCGGAAGAGGCATCTCCCCTTCACCCAAGTCACTCATGAACAAGAGAAACAATTCTGGGCCCAGTATTGAACCCTGGGGGACACCACAAGTGACAGGCAACAACTAGACCCTGTGCCACTGATTACAACACTTCGGGATCTGCTGGTGAGTCAATTCTCAATCCACCTCATTATCCACCCATCCACTCCATACTTCCTGAGATTGTTTATGAGGACATTGTGAGAGACAGTGTGAAAAGCCTTGCTGAAATCTCAGAAAATGTCTCTTTAAGTTACTAATTAGCAACAATGCAGTCCACCATTTCTGCAGAGTTTTCGCTCTTTAGTTTAATACTGAAGCATTGGTGTTTGGCAAACCTCAATGCTGTGTAAGACCAGATGCATGCATGTAGCGATTGGTAGACATTCCCTACCTTAATGGCAGTGGCTGCTCTTAAAATCTCAAACCATCACTACTTGCAGGGATTGTGTTAATTTCTTTGCCCACAACAGAAGAAAAAGTACCTATCTTGAAAAAGAACAAGTTTTCCCACTGTGTTAAATATCAGGAATTGTACTTTTTTTCCCCCTCAAATTTAGAGTAGCAGCACCAATGTATGTGGATAGACATTCTGATTCAGGTTAATCTATCTCAGTCTTCAGAATAAAAGACAATATTCTTGACAATACTTTTAATAATTCATAAGCCTATATTTTGGAATATATTTTACAAAAGACATTTGAATGCAGGTGTTGGATTAAACAAATAGCAAAGGCTTTCTGATGAAGCTTCTGAAGTTCTGTGGATTAGGCAAATAACAAGATACTCAGTCGCTCTTAGCTTATCTTTCCATTTCTTTCTAAAAACCTTGAGATCAGCTTCTGTATGAAAAAAATGCTCTCTTTATTTGGACAGTTCACTGTGGAAAAGAAATCACCCCAAAATCATTAAATGCAATTCTGTCCAAACATTTTTGAGGACCCATAAGTTTGGATCTCATTGAAAACCTACAGATATTTCTACGCATTAGTCATCACTTCGCATTTGTGCATATTCCTTGCACAGTGGTGAAAGGGAGTATGCTCAGGACATAATTTCCAGTAACAGCAACCATTATTCCATGTGGCAGCCCGACACAGCAACCTGGATAGATGTTGTAAAAATACTTAATACAGACTATTTCTGAGAGATATATATAAACATATATAAACATATTAATTTAAAAATAGCATGCTAAATTTGAGATGCTTTCCTTTCTTCTCCTTTCTAAGAGTTTAGATACATTTGAAAACATTGTTTTATTACAAGTTTGTGAACTGTAGAATTTTAGACAATGTATTTGAGCTGGAAAGATTTTAATCTTACTTAAATGTGATCATCATAAAAGAGTTACAGGAGGACTGCCTGAAATAAGGTGTACTTATTTATTAGAAGGATATGCTGCACTGGTTTAATAACTACTCCTCACTGGGAAAGATCTGCCATTCTTTGGATCAGATGTGATAAAGGTATAAATGGAATGTATTTTAACACACATTTTTGTGTTATTGTGTGGGGTGTTTGGACCATATATATGTACCAGAGAAGTAAGTAATTAATAACTTACCCATTAGCTGTCTCCTTACAAGAATAGTGTATTTTAAATACTTTTGGAAATATATCCAGTGTGAATGTATCCTTAAGCATTATTAGCTTTCACTAAAATTTGTATTCATTTCAGTGAAATCTAAACTGGAAAGTCCTGGAGCAGCTCAGTGTCTCATCTGCCTCTCCAGTTGTACCCTTTCAGGCTGCTGGAATTCATCCTTCCTCCTGGAGCCTCGAATAAACAAGCCAGAGAGGACTCACAGCATGATGAAATTCCACAACCAAATATTTGACTAAAGTTAGGACATCTGGGAAGAGTTTGGGGACAGCTTCAGGTCTGGAACTGAGTATTTGAAACAAAATAATTTTGTTTGGCACTTTTGGTCTTGATTTGAACTTTTGTTTTCTGCCAGCTGGGTAAATTCATTCATGTCTGGGTTGTGCTGTGGCGTCTGTGGTTTGCAGATGTATGTTCTTGTCCATCTCTCTTCATTGACACACCCTGCATTGTCTTATTCTCTTTGAAGATGTCTGTACAGCTAAGGGTTTTTTAGCATGCTTGAAAGAATGCTTGAAAGCATTCTGAAATACAGCCTTTATTTTCATAATGTATATTTACATGCAGTAGCTAGTATTAATTGTTGTTTATTCCAAAATATTTCAGACTCTGAGTCATCCATGCAACTTCCCAATTTTACCAGTTTACTAATACTACTTTATTTTCTAAAATTTCTTAAAATCAAGACACAGTTTTTTTCTGATTCTCTTGATTGGACTGTTTCCATTTTCCCAAAATCCTGTTTCCTAAAAGCAAATTATAAATAGAGAGGTTTGGGGATATACTCCATTTTAACTGTATTTTTAATGTGGTTGTAATAATCACACCACAGGCAATAATTTGGGAGGAATGTAGAAAAGGAAACAAACCTATTCCAATTTTCCTTTTCCTTAACTGGGTTTTGCAACACTAGAATGCATTTCCCTTTGGTTTTTGGAGTTGCATATCTGTATAAACAAAATAGGCACATGGTGACTTATCTATGAATTGACTAGTCAATTTGATGGTTGAAGTAAAGGGTCAAAATTAAATATATCTGTCAAATTCTAGACCCTCAAAGGCACTGAGAACAATAGAAATTAGACTCAAAATCCTTTGAAAACCTAGGGAAAAACAGTATAAATAATGTAACTTTAAATTAAACTACTGCATGATTAACAAAAATTCAAAATTCCCTTATATAGTAAATGTATACAGTTAAAGTAATAGCTGCCAAAAGCAGATTATTTGAGAAATCATAGTCTTTTGGCACCATAGAATTAATATCAGCTGTTTCCCTCTATTGACCTCTGTAAGATTACTTACACTTTCCACTAGTAAGAAAAGAAACAAAAGAAAATTTCCCCCTACAAGTAGGTTATTATTTTGATGAGACCATTCTGTTCTGTTTGGTCATAGCTTATAGAACATCCAAATCAAACCAACTTACTATTGCACATTTTATTTTCCATTGTTTTGCAGAAAACAAACACGGGAACATTTGTAGGAGATATTTGTCCTTGATGAAAATATACTGAACTCAGTAGCAATGAAAAGTAAACATTCATCACTTAACCAATTTATGTTAGACAGCCTCTATAGTCAACAGAATGAAAGAAGAATTTGCAGGGTGGGATTTACCTCATTCCGATGACTCATATGAATCTCATTGCAAGCATCTGGAATTAGACCATATGTGTCCCGACCTTAGAGTCACCAGGCTGTGGTCTTCTTTGGATGAGGACCATCTGCAGAAGCAGGAAAGTCTCTCTTGTGACTGTAAAACTATGTGAGACTTCACAACTGTGAACACTTAAGAACAGCTGCAGGGAATGAGAGCAGAGTATTGCAGATAACTCGTGTATAACACTGGCAATTTTTTTTAGTCAACATCTATATCACTCATTAGTGCCCAGTACAGCTTTGCTCATTGAAACACCTGAGGTGCTAAGCTAAAATACAGTGAGGCAAACACTAACCATGCCCAACTTGTGATGTAAAGCCATAATTTGAATATATCTCACTGAAAGCACTTTCCTTGCTCTCATAATTCCAAGTTACAGGAACACTTCCATAATTTATCAAGCATATGTTTTTGCACACTGTTCAGCTGAACAGTCTCTACTCAAAATGTTAGGCAAAACTTTCTGTTTCCCAGGACTCAGTTCTGGAAAATTTCAGATCCAAATAGTTTCAGACATATTGTTAATGTGGTAGGAATTGTTATGGTGTCTTAGCAGTAGAGACTATAGAGGATATGAGAAATGGCAGCCAGCACACTGAGAGCCTACGTGAGAGAGGATTTAGAAGCTGAAAATCATTCTGAAATTTAGACAGTGGTCCATCAGGTGTGTTTTCCCACAGTATCCATATAAATAAATCTACATGTAACATTTAAAGTCTAACAAACACTGTGTTGAGACTCTGCTCAGAGAAGGCTGAAAATTAAATTATGGCACCAACGGTTTTCCAGTGGGATTCCAATGACCAAAATAGTCCCTCAGGAGGTGGGAGAGGCATAGCTCTAGAAACTGTCCCACTCAGGAGGGTTATATTTCTGTCTCCCAGGGACCACCATAACCTCAAAACTGCATGCTCTCCCAACCCAGAACATTTTTTTTCATCTTTTCCCTCCAATGGAGAGGTATTCAACCAGTGCTATAGTGGGTGCCAGACAGAAAGCAAATACAACTAAACTTGTTTGGGTGGAGTCGACTGGACTAGGAACTCAAGTAGAAGCTCCAGAAACATCTTTCCAGATTTTTTCCTGTGCCAAGTGCCCCCCAAATGCAATATCCTTATTTTCCTTCATTCTATTTAGTGATTTTGTGTAGCTTCCCATGCATACATCCATTCCAGATGACAGAAACTGCCCATAACAAAAGGCATATAGATACTGAAGGCTTCTCCAACATTTATTTTCATTATTGTCTCAAAATTAAATAATTTCAAAAAGCTTGAAATAATTCAGTTTAGTACCTAGGGACTTACTGATAGTGAAGCAGTGGTACCAGAAATGAGTTGAAAACTTGTGGCTTTCCTTCTTCTAAGGGAATAAAAGTGTCAGGAACAAAAGAATCTGTGTTTTGAACTCAGCTCCTTTTATTAAAAGCTGCATGGCCTTTTCAAATTTTTTTTGAGAACCAAAATTTTTTTTGTTCTACTTTAAAAAAAAAGTATGAATACTATAATTTAATTAAAAACACAATTAAATATTTCTTTTAATCTATTTTATAGTTTTGTCCTTAGATATTTCCCCACAGATCAGTATATCCCCATGTAAGAACCAGTCACTCAAGTGTGCATGTCTTTCCCAGATTAATTATACTGGCATTTGATACATACATGGATCTTTCTCTCTGTAGGGATTCTAAGTAATTTCTAAGGATACTGCCAAGTATATCTACAAGGAACTTCAAGCCTAACTACCCAAAACACTTCTGACCCTTGGGAATTGGAAAAAAAAACCAGCTTTGCTTAAATGGATGTTAGTTTATGCCTGAAGAAAGACATGAGATTCCTTTAATGTATTTTTTTATATTTTAGTTTTCAGATTTACTACTGATGTCCTAATCATTCTCAGTTAGCAATGGACTTAATAGGAGTAAACCCAGTCCAAAATTCCTCACCAACAGAGCCACAAATTAGAGGAAAGTATAGAATTCAGTACAGAAATTTCTGATATATTCAGAAGAACTAGTGTTTGGATTAAGTTAATGTAATTATGTTAGATGTTTCTTTGACAATTTTAAGTTTCTTACCTTTTTAAGAGACATCAGATGGAACATGGTGATTTCTTGAATTCTCTATTCACGTGGTAGTTTTGATTTATACCTGCAGAACTGAGCACTGTTGAGTGAAATGCCCCTCACAACTTTAAAAGGATCTAGTTGCAAGATAATATGCTGACTGCCAGGGATTCTCTGCAAGATTTGAAAATCAGCCCAATATTTTGATTCCTTATGCAGCTTAGAAAATGTGGTCAAAGTGAAGTAGTTAAAGTAGTATATCCACAAGTTTACAAAACATAAGTGTCCTTTTACTTTCAGTAAGTGCCATCTCCATACTCGTAAATGCAGGGATTCATGTGATAATCCACAAAGACATCAGATGTAAAGCCACAACAACAATGCTATTATGGAAAAGAAAAATCAGTAAATATTTGATTATTACATAAACTTTACTCTCCTCCTGCTATATACTAAGCTATTGTGGCGATCAGCATATTTTATTTCATCAGTTGATCCCATTTCTCAAGACTAAATTCCTGAAAATAAATTCTTTTCAAGTGAGAATATGCAAGAGCTAGGTAGCTAAACTGCAACACCATATGAAATCAAAAGACAGCAGACACATTGATGATTCCTTCACCTTTAATGAGGAATAAATTTATCCCCAGTTCAAGTTCAGTTTTCAAAATGAGTAATGATTTTCTGTGAATCCTCATTGAATTCAACACAAGAAAAAATTAAAGATAAAATTAAACGTAAAATGGCTGAAAGAAATGGCATCCTAGTGTAATATATAAGCAGAAAAAATTGCTTAGACATAAAACTTTTCCAACAAACTATCAAGTTGAACTCGATGCTCCCATTACTTTTTAATGCTTTTTTAATGACAAAATCTATTTTAAAATATATAAGTATATTCAAGTATTTAGTCTTTGCATTAAGACACCCTTTCTGTTATACAAGCTAGCTAAGCATTTAGTCTTCAAGCTAATAGCAAACGAGTGAATTCATTATGTTGTTTTTTAAACTTGTTTTATTCTCTTAGCAGTATATTCTCTCCATATGGGCAAGATAATAGTTATAATATTTACCAATATTTTTTACTGTTTTTCGACCTTTCCTGGAATATTTTTTTAAACTTTATTACATCAGTAGGATAATCTGAAATTATTTTGCGTACTTAAGTGCAATATATTTTTTTAATTTATAGAGTATCCCTATCAGACAAACATCCTCAGAAGGAATGCGTTAGAAATGATGGTTGGAATTGTCAAGTGAACAAGTTTTTATTTTAAGAATATATGATACTACTGAAACTTGTCTCCTTTTTTTTTTTTTTTTTTTTTTTCACCAGCAGACAAGGAGCAGCATTTTTAATTTTAAGCTTCAACCAGACTTCTAAGAACTGTGTCTTTGAAGCACTCCCCCCATACCCTCTCCCACACTGGTCTCCAATCCTGAATGAAAAAACATTCCTTGCCTGCTGTTGGACCACTTTCTTCTAGGACTTTCCTAAAGTTCCTGTCAACAAATTATGTGAAGTATCCCTTGTAGATGGTTTCCACAAATCCATGGCGCTAATTGTCACTGCGTCTTAAAACTTATCCGCAAAGCTCTGCTCACAGCTACTAGTGCACAAAATAACAACGAACAACTGGTGACTCTTTAAAGAGCTGGGAAAAAAAATCTCTTTTCTAGCTACTTTTTAAGAGTGATGATATATTTTTTCAATTTCTTGACACTAAAAGAGTTAAAAATAATCAAGATTCCTCTGCCTCAAATAATTTGTTCCCAACTTTCTGATTGATTTAGTCAACTATTTTTGTTCTAAAATTTTGGTAAGTAGCCATGAATCTGGTTTTGATTGAGTGTCCCAAAGTTACAGCAGTTGGGAAGGCAGTAATTTTTGTGATGTGTCTGTGTCCCATGAGGGAATCGTGACCTTACTGTGTCTATTTGCATGGGCCTCTTTTATACTTGATGGCAGCTCAGATCACTCAGATGTCCTGAGTTGTGTGCCCAACCCCAAAGCAGGAAGATGAAAAAGTTGCACAGTGCTCTCAGTTTGGTTTTTCATCGGAGATGGTTTATGACGAAAGAGACTGTCTTCTACACCAAGCAATTGGTGGGTTGATTTTGTAATTTATCCTTTTGTTTAACATATTCTGTCTCTTTTTAACTATTACAAAGAACACTTTCATAGAAGGAGGCCATGATTGCCTTCTAGAAAACCAAGATTTCCGTCAATTTTTATGTAATAAAATTGGTTTTCCATATTTTTTTTAAATTTTTGAATGAAAATGCACCAATTTTTTGAATGTTTTAAGAGCAACAAAGAACAGATTTTCCCAAGAGCATTTGCTTACCTTCTTCTCATTCACCCCCAAAGCACTTTAAAAATATAACAAACCTATTTTGAAATGTGTGCAAAATTAATCACTAACCTTATTGAAGATTTTGCCACGGTGCATGTTGATGAAATTTCTGATATTCACTGATATTTCAAATATTGTGAAGAACAAACCAGTTTTGGGGGAAAAAATATTTCCATATTTAGTCTTACAGCTCTTAGCTTTTGGGAGGCACTATTTATCCACAGAACATTAATGTGATCTACTGATGAGATGCCATCATATAAGGAAGTTCCTCCAAACATTTGGAATTACAGACAGAATCACAGAATCATCATTATGATATTGGAGAAGCCATATGCACAGACATTGTGCATTTTGAACAATCAAATCCTTTCTAGTGATGGAAAGGCACATCATCAGCCAGAAGGAAAATAACTTCTAGCTAAGGGCTAAGACAGTTTTTACTGTTTCTAAATGAGCAAAAGTTACATCAACCAAAAAAAGTCTTGAGTCGATAACTGTAGAAACTAAGGAAAACTGATATGGAAAACCGATATGGAAAAATTCAACATCAGAATAACAGAACACAGCCATGATATTTAAATGCATTGTCATATTAGCTTAAATTTGAACAGTAGGTTTTATTATCCTTACTACATATACAAGTATTTGTTTTCATTTTTTTAATGACTTTTCAGAATTAAAGACAATTTGTTAGAAAAATCTTGATTCATTAAAGCAAATTGACTTTTGGGGTTTGTTTCAGAACTATTCCATCACCATTAAATATTTATTTATATCTAGAGTTGTGTTCACTAAATCAGTTGTGGAGGTGGAACTACACCACTAAATCTGGCTTTGCAGTTTACCTCAGCAACTTTCCCATGATCTCAGAAGCCACTTAAAGCCTTAATCTGGTATTTTTCCAGGTTTAGATGTGCAAAATCCCCAGGTGCCTGCACGGTTTACTTTATACGTGCACACCAGCTCCCTTGACCACTTCAGACAAAAAACTTTGAAAATCCTGCCCAAATCCTATTGACATTTTTCTCTGCCATCACTTTAGTTCTTCCTAAATGTCTATAACATTTGTCCAAGCCTTGCAGGTAAAGGACAGTGCAAACAGACGAGAGATGGATGTAAGGCATCTGGAGTTTTTTCAATTAAAATTTAATAAATTAAATCAAAGCATTTATGAAACTAGAAAGGGAGAGAAAGGCTAAACAGGGAACAAACAAGACTGGTTGCTAGGAACAAGGTAGACACCCTGGTTCAGTAAGGCCAGGTTATTAGCAAAGGAAAGCTGAAGGGCACGCAGAGAAAGTCAGGAGAGAGGTTTAACTATTAAGATTTCATGTATGGACCAACAAGTTCTTGAAAAGTATGAGGCTAAAAGGCCATAAGGCACAAAATACTTCAACTTGTGAGTCAGTTTTCTTGCATTTACCATGGAGATTTGCAATCTTCTTTGGAAGAACTTGATACTAAAAGATATTCCCTGTGTAAATAGCTTTCCTGGGGCATCTGTTGATGTCCTCGTCAAAATGGCCTGAAACTTCACTAGATTCCTTTGCCTTCATTCCTCATCACATTTAGCTATTTAATAAGCTTTAAATTCCAAAAAAATGCAAAAATGCATTTGGACAATATGGAGATTTGTTTACAAGGCTCCTCATGGACCAGAAAATTTGTATGATTTTCTCTTTGCAAGCAGGACTTCAAGCTACATGTGGTTGATAGTACCTAAAGGTAAACGTACATCTGGCACTCACCAAAGGCAACAAGGAATTTCTAATTTCTGTCTCTCCTCAGTGTTTCCCAGAACAATGTCTTGTGGGCATCATGCTACACAGAAGTTATTGGAAGAAGAGAGCAGCTGTAGACTCAGAGCACTTCTGCTCAGAAGACTGAGTTTTGAGAATTTCAATACAAACACAATATTTTGTGCAGGAGCAACAGAAAAAGGTGTTCATGGGTGAACACGGGGAAGACCTGCAACGAGCAAGCATTAATGAGCATCTTGCATGCCCAAGGCTGCCCAGCTGTCTATGGCAAGCCAAACAAATATTGTGCATGACTGTCTGCTCTGGGAATATTGTTCTCTATATAAGAGGAACGTGAGGAAAACAGAAAATTAAATGGACTTTAGCTGTGTAATTTAGAAAACTCGCAATGAAGATATTTTTGAGCTTCCATATATTCCATTTTTTTACCTTTTCTCTGGTAGTCCAATATACAAGACAATTGCTAGGTGTGTTAGTCTCTCTGCTTTATTTTTTCATATGAAGAAATATATAGATCTAATTCCCCTAACCGTCCAAATAAGCAGTATATTTTAATTATCACTAGGTCCCCTTCTCTTCTAGGGTTTAGTTGTATTAATCTATAGCCTGCAGAACAATTAAATGCAGCCAGTGCACTAAAAGCACCAAAGCAAGGCACCTTGTTGGTTTCCACTATCAGTAAAAGAGCTTTAGAACTTCCTCTCCCTCCCTTCTTTAGCTTCTCAGTAAACTTAATTGTCCCTTCTGCCCTATACTGGGTAGGAGAAATGGAGCTTGATATGTGCGTTCCATCCACACTTATGTGACAATAAGATACAAGCCACCGTGTAAAAAGCGGCTGATAAGCCACCCTAACTTCATCATAAGTGGCATAAACCACAGCAGTAAAATCAACCCTGACTGCCTTTAAAGACAACTCAAGCTCTGTTTCTGCTGCTCTACAGGATGTGCACTTCAGTATGTCCCATTTCTTGCCTTATGTATGTTTAAGGCAGCACATTACATGCATTAGAAGTCCCCAGAATTCCACAACAGTCAAATGTCAGGAGTGAGGAAAGATTTCAGTCGCTGCCCTTAAGCTTACTTACATAAAGCATGGGGATTTGTCACTGCTTTTAAAGAGCCAATACATGCTTTATATCCAGCAATTTTCCTTGGAATTCTTTTCAGGTGGCATGAAATACTATTTTAAATTATTCTGCTGTTGTGCTTATTATATTTCAAGACTTCTTTTAAGATATTCAGGAGACAAACTATGTGCAACAGCCTAGAGGCTGAAAAGATATAGACCTAAGTCTGACAAATCAGATTCAATCAACATCTAGATTTTTCTTCAAAATAATTAATGAATTATTGCCATCAGGCAACTATAGAACCCTTCTGTTGAAAAAGGTATGTTAAAATGTTTATCCTGAAATTTTGAAACAAATTTCTTGTCCTTTCATTTCAAGATGACTGGGATAATGAATCTACCTAAAATTAAATTTGCTATACAATAATCCCTCTTTAGTCCATCTTTATAGCCTTTCATAGTCATGGGCAGATTTCACACACATTTAACATTAAGTTGATATCTCAAGCATAATAAGATTCCTAAAGACAAAGGAAATTAACAGCTTGATAGGTTGTGAAAGATAACTTCATCAATTACATTGAGACTGAAGTGAGGGAGAAGTGGGCAGAGTTCAGCCACCTTCAGATGAGCAAACAGTACTGATTACCCTGCCAATTAACTCTGCACACTGAGCTATTCACCACCACAGCTGATTCTTCTCAGTGAAAGTGTTAGGGAGACTTGAGAAGGCACTAGGTGTATTGCAACCCAGAAGAGACTTTGAGCCCAACTCCACTACAAACTCAGTTTTCTCAGTATATTGCTCGTAAGTGTATTGCCCAAAAAAACTGGCCTCAAAGAGCAAAGCTAAGAGAACAAAATCTGGAAGAAGAATTTAAAAAAAATAATTGGATGCTAGTTTGATAAAAACTAAAATATTTGCACTGTTCATTCAGAAGAAATAAGGAGGCTCATTTATTTTAGTATGACACAAGCCAAATATTTTTTCCAAATTTTTGCTTTGTCTATAGAATAAGTTATTCAGTGATAAATGCATTATGTAGCTGTCAACTATGACTAAATAGCCATGTCAGACACTCTGCCATAACGTCCCAGGCTGCAGTTACAAACAGAATGTTTGCAAGGGGCACTGCACACAGCAATGCGATAGCAGCTGAGCCACACAGAACCTGTTCCTTTGCCACTGCACCAGACACTGCTGAAATATAATTTTATGTCAAAGAGATATGGTATTAACAGCAACAGTACATACAAAGCAATTGAAGAGTCCAGGTACTATCTTTATAGAACAAAAAAGTTTTGTTTTCTTCCTGGGTTTTTCTCTTTCTTCCCATTTGTAGGTTTGGGAAACAGCTCACAGAATGACAAGTTTAAAGCTCAGTGACCATAAGGATGTCAAGATGATATCATTATAAATAAGAATGATTCTTTTTCCACCCAAATTAGCTTATATTGACATTTTTATTTACTGTGGATATAAAATGAGCTCTACATTGGTGCTACTAAGGGTGCCATGCTGGATGTAGTCCAGAAATGGCATCAAGTTATTCTGTCTACAAAGAGATCTTGAAATGCATAGATAATTTCATAATTACACCAAAACAGTATGACAATTGGACGTAAAAATTGTACAGGCCACCTGAAATTAGAGATGGAAATGACAATTAGGTTGTGTTAGATATTTTTGCCAATGTGCATGCATGATAGTTAGATTTTTAACTTTAGGCTGAGTATTATGAGGCTAGGAATGGAAATTCTATTTGGTTTTTGGACTTTTGATACGACTCATATGTCAAGTGACCCTTAAAATGCAAATTTTTACATTTTCCTGCCAGATAAGCATTGTATAGCTTTTCAAGAAGGAGTGCACTCATTCAGTTGTACTTTAAACACCTTGAAGAAGGGAAAATTTCATCTTACATGTAATGACATAAAATTTCCTGTTACATATTTTCTGTATGTACTGTACAACTTTATATTGAAACAATGTCAGCTTCCTTTGCAGCAGTGTTAATAACCACTACAATTCTATTTCGACTTTTTTCCTGTAGCCACTGAAGCTTTTGCCACACCAGATTGTATCCTATATCAAGGTGTCAATTTCAGAGCTATTATCATTAATTTTAGTTTAAAAATCAATAACTTAGCCTATCAAGTTTTTTTTTCACTTTATGATCTTCTCTTTGGCTATGTACAATAAATGACTCTAAAGGATGAAATGTTATAACAATGCCAGACTTAGCTAAGTTGATTTCTTCACAAACCTGCATGTTTCTCTGTTTGCCTAGCTAGTGAGCTTTGCAATTTAAGCATAAATTGAGAGAAGTCAAAAGGGTTTTAAAAAGTCTTTAAAGATTGAAGCACTATTTTTGAACATCTATAATCTCCAAGCAATTCTCTCTAAATAGAAGTGTTTTGCACAAGAAATGGCTGCTATAAAGTCCTCTGATATAGCAGAAGCAGATTAACTAGCTGTTTAAATTCCAGACTCTACTTAATGGAAAACATGGATGTCACAATATTCAGCTAAGCCAAAAGACTAAAACCAAAATATACATTCTCTTTTTGAAGTATAAATTTTGAGTATGCAGTCAATGAGATCTTGGCTAACAATACAGTTTTAGAATCACTCAGACACAGTAAAAGCAACTTTACCCTATAGAAGATTATTAAAGTAATTCTGAGTAAAGGTTCTAGGTGACACCTATTGGGATGAAAGAATCAAAAGCTGTATGCCAGTGGAAGTATCATGTTTCTACCTAAAACCATGTAAAATAATATTTTTAGAAAAAAAACCCAACCTGTTATTTCCCTCAATATAATTTTAATAGTAAAATTTAATGAAAATAGTCTTCCCTCACCAGTCAGCGATTGATACTGCACTGAAATTATTAACCTTAATTCATAATTTTATAGTGTTTCCACACATCTGATAATTATATGTTATGATTTCATGGTAAAAACCACATGGAATTCCAAGATAATCCTGTCTCATTAAAAAAAAATATAGGAAAGAAATAGGAAGGAAATACATGGACAATTAGGACTAAGGACAAACAAGTTTCTCTAGAACAATGAGCTGTATTAATCTAGTGAGAATTACTAAGAATTTAGCAAAACCACTTTTATTTTCACGTTGTTCTTCTTCACACTTATTCTAAGAAAAAGGACATGTAATATTTTATATCAATTATTATTATCTCACTTCTCAGAACTGCATTTGGACATAGTTATGCTGTTTGGTTCAAACATAGGAATATCCTTCTTTCGGTGTAAATAGGGATAACCTAAGAAGGCTTTATTGATGACAACGTATCACCTTTCTATGTTTTTCCTGTCGGAAAAAATTATGCATCGTGCCAATGCCAAAGGAACCGTAAAAGTTGCCATATGGTTTTAACTATACAGAGTTCTTAAAATACAATGATATATTTTCTTGACTATAAGCCATTTAAATGGATTCTATTTAAAATGTCTTACTAATTTTTCATTCTTGTATAGTCTCATTGGTCTTGTTTTAAGAACTTTTCTCCAAAATAATAAAAATTCCAGCCTGCTCTTAGTTTGCTGCTTGGGGTTTTTTCTCTTTTACCTCACACAGGACAAAGCCTCAAGCTTCCATTAAATGTTGTTTTGATAGGGAAATTAATAATATTTTTTATCTCCATGTTTAGAAATACAGTGATACATTCATGGTAAGTGTCAGTCTGTTCCGAAATGCAGCCATGGTGCACCAAGATATAAAAATCTGCTTGCTCGGGAAAAATTATTAACAGACCATGAGAGAACAGCATATAACCAAAAAAGATTAAAAATAGAGTTGGAATCTCATTTCACATCTTCTCATCACAATTTAATTTTAAACATATTATATAAGTTCTGGTACATAACCAGAAACCCCCAAACTTTCTTATTCTTAACTCTTAACAGACAGTAATTAGGGCAAAAACTTCATAACTAATGTCATATCTAATGTATGCATGTAACAGGGACAAAAGTGTATCTTGTATTTGTAGGCATGCATAATTTTTCTTTACATATGTATGTATGATCAAATAATTTAATTTAGCATTTCAATCATGCTCTTTACATATATAAACAAATTTGCTTATGTCTTATAACAGTTCAGAAGCTTATAACTTCTTTAACAGCAAGAGCTCAACAGTATAAGCAAAGAGCTGGGAGTTCATGAGTCTGTTTTGACATAAAATCCTCTAAAAATTTAGTTAGTTTTTAAAAATAGCAAATTTTGATTGATCAGAAAGAACTTATTATAATAGAACACATTAAAAACAGTTTATCTACAATTATTTCATTGAAATTTGGAAAGCAGAATGAAATATAACATGATATATTCATAGAAACATAGAATACCAGGCTGAAAGACATTTCAAGGATCATCTAGTCCAATCTTTTCTGTCAAAAACATGGTCTAGACAAGATGGTTTGTCATCCTGAACAGTCATATCTGCAACTTTGAATAATCCAGCATTTCTGCATGGGAGGTAATTCCAGTTGCTGATTGTGAAAAATTCTCCCCTTATGCTCAATTAGAATCTCCCCAGGAGTAATTGGTAATTAATAAAATGGAGTTTTGAAGAATTTTGGTACAACCATGCTCCTAAAAGAGCTTTATGTTTGGCTTTCGACATCCTGCTAATTCTAGTCTTGTAAAAGCAGACCTACACGGAGGAGAGGTTAATATTTGTAGTGCTATGGTTTCCAGCTTGACAGAAGGGTCTTTCCCTCTCAAAAGTGTCAATGTCCAGAGCAAATGATGAGATTTTCTGATCTTGTGTAGAAATTAGAGAATTCTGCAGGTCCAAATTGAGCTGGGACTTTCATAAGCATGTGTTGAAATGAAATAAAATGTTTCCCAATTTCTGGATCTATACCAGCAGCCTCTGCAACCTCTGCCAGAGGAAGCAAAAAGCTCTTTTAAAACTAGCTAAGCAATAATATGTAGAAAGTTGTAGCCACAAGGATGGTATGAAGCTCTCAGCTTGGAGCCCTGTCCGAAGGCCATAATGATTTATAGGACATACTCTTATTCCCCTGCATCAGGCTGTTCTTCAGAAGACAATTTTATCCTTTAAGAGCATTTGTTCATGTTATATGTGAGTAATAAAGTGCAAGAAATTACTTGTTCTGTTAGTTCCAAAGTCAAGGATTGTTGAATGGCTTTAATCCATGTGTCCTGATTGACAGGGCATACTGTCTCTAGTTTTTCTTTTCTGCTATTAAGTTAAATATGTAATGCATATGTTCATAGCTGTCAACAGAGGTAGAAAAAGAAGGTTTATTCCTTTGTGTGTGTGTGTGTGAGTGGAGATCTGTCTTCTAACCTTTATAAATAATTCTTATGAGTGCTTTCTACATCAGTTATCCATCAATCTGACAATCAGTAAATTCACCTGTTGTTCTTCCTTGCACTCCCAGAAGTACAGAATTATTATATTCACTGGAGGAAGGGAAAATTGTGAAATTCATTTTACTTGACTACTTTATGAGAGAAATAAACAAAGGAAATAAATGCATTCAAAATTTTTTATTTATTTGCTGCTGTGTTTGCCATGTGGTCACCTCATTGTTACCTATGTCTGGGTGGATTAGCAACAGGATATTTCCCTAAATTAAATAAAACTACTCCAAGGTTATATATTCTCCTTCCTGTCCCTTTGAACATAGCGGCACACCAGATTTCTTTTCCCACTTTAACGATTCTCTCCTAGTCAAACTGATCAGACAATGTGACAGATGATCTTTGGAGGCACCAGATACCAATAATTCTTTCAACAATGTAGTGGTAAGTACTGCAGTTGGAAATTTGATGTTGATAATGCATACAACTCTCTCAGAATGGTATGTTTATATTAAACTTATAAAATCCCATCTTCTCCCATTTCGTAGTTCAGCTGAGGAGGGAAAATACTTTGGCCAAATATTTCAGGCTTGTCTCTGAAGCCTTAAATCCACAATTTAGAAAAAAATCTGCTGAATACACAAAGCTCATAATGACTTCAATAATATTCTGGATTCCTGGTACTTCTTCAGATTTATTTACAATTCAAAACTTAATTTCAGGCAACTATATTTTTTTAAAAAGTCTGTTTTCATAGGGCAGAGTCTGCCAGACTGGCTTGTGACTATGGTGTTTCCCAAAAGGCTGCTTAGCGTTTGTGCACCAGAAAAAGCTACAAAGCACTTAGGAAAACATGAATCACTATATTTTCACCCTCTGTTTTATTAAATCCCGTTTCAAAGTTACTGTGAGTCGAACATTTTCCCCCTCATTCTTGACATCTTCCCCTTTCCACCCAATAAAATACTTCCTGCTAACATGCTTTTTTTTTTCTTCTGTCCATATACGCTTCTTATTTTTGAGATTCTACTTTTCATTCAGTTTTCAGTTGTCCATGTTTAACTTTCTATGGCAAAAGAAAAATAGTATTTAATATTTGTTGAATGATAGAGGTGGTTAACAGTCTTTTGTTCAGTTGCTCATAGTTGTTATAATCTGTATTATTTTATTAGTATTTTATACAAGATTCTCCAAACTACTACAGCTTTGTTTCAAAATATTTCCCAGTGTTAATGACTTGATAAATCATCAGTCTAATTTTTATGAAATTCCCTAGGTCACTAGATCATGAGTTATTGCTCATATTTATAATATGTATGGTTGAAAATTGGACCCTGACTCATTGGGACACCCTAAGACATCTAGCCATTTATATCACCAAAAACTTAGTGCAGATATACTTTCATGTGATAAGAGAAAAAGAAATGTTGATGTCATTTCGTCTTCATCTTATACGGCTAAAAGTGGTTATAAAGAAAAAATCACCACAGATTAGATAAATAGCTACTAAATAATTTTACTACTACTATTACTACTACTACTACTACTAACCTAATAGATAAACATCTCCAGAATCTCCACCCAAATTCAACTGATCAAGTTGTGCCCTTATTTAAAGTTCTCTCATTATCATAATGCTTAGTTATCCTATAATTTGGTTTACATTAATATAAATTAAATTAAACATATTTCATACAAACCTTTGAATCAAAATTTCAAATTAAAAAGAGTAATGGTATGGTCATCAGCACAACAGTAATGATGACACTTGCTTTTACCACAGAATACACTGCACATGGATAATACATGATATTACTAGTGAAAAAAAAACATCAAATCACTCTATCAAATCACACAACATTCTCCTACTGTACATATGTGTTTGGTTGCAGTGGAGAAATAGGATGTCTAAGAATAGCCATAGTAGGGACCAAAATAAGCTGAGCCATCTGGGATGGTTGATCTTAAAAAAAAAAGTCTCTTTTTACATGGAGTTTTGTAGACAGCATTAGAAATGTGAAATAGCCAAAACTTCAATTTCTAAGTTTTTAATTAAAACTTCTGATCAGTCATGAAAAGTAGAAATCTTATGAAAACAGCACCTACAGACAGTCTTTGAATGTCTGTAAGATCCTAATTTTTCCCCCAAAAAATCCTTTTCTTTTAACACCATACAATTTTTAGCCTGTATCAAGTACTTTCTGTCTTTTTAGATTAATTACCTCACTAATCTGATTGATGTGTCTCAGGATAGTCAAAGCTTCCTAGAATCAACTTGTGGTTTATCCAGAGAGTCCATTTTAAATCTCCAGTGTACTTTTTCTGTAAGACCTCTGACACCAGAGATAAAAGCACAGAAGGATTATAGGTGACAGTTAATCTGATAAGTATTTTTGGGTTTAATATGATTGCATATTTAATACCCATGCATTTAATTCCGGGTTATATTAGTATGTAACTTTACTTTCCATAGTGATGTTATATGTTGAAAAAATAGAAACTAAAAGACATTATCTAGATAATATTTTTTTCTTTTTCATATCCTATGGGCTTATGTAAAAATCTAATAGTAGACAATCAATTTTATTTCATACTTTCTGATTTAAAATTGATATTTCACTAAATGGTGAATTTATAGACATCCCAATTGTATCATTCTCAGCCTCAGATTGCCTTTTTTGATTACATCCCAGTTTCCAAAATGAATCCATGCTGAACATGATCCAAAGCCTATTGGAATCAATGTGACATATTTCATTTATTTTGATGAATTAATTTATCTTAACACTTAGAAAGAAAAATACACTAAGAAAAATTTCTCAATTAAACAAACCCTCCTATGATTCTATGATTCTATGTTTAGGGTTGTCGTTTGGGTTTTTTCTTAAAGAAAGAATTAAAATTTTCCATTTTTTCTGATTATTATGAGAATCACTAGACTGAATTACTTTAAGGTTATTTAAATGTTAAGACTATAAACCAAAATCTTTGAAGTAGAGATACAGTGCAAATATATTTTTCTTGTGAATTAAAAAAAAAAAATTCTAAACCCTATTTTGCGTACATATGTTATTTTTCTACGCTGCATACTAGTATTAAAATTCATATTAGGGAATCGTGTTAACATATCAGTCTGACCAACTGTATATCACAATACCAAATAAAAGCCCACTTTAGCAACAAACCATTATCTGTGATGCGTTAATGTGATATGTATTTATGTCTTCAAGGTCAAATAAAGTCAGTTTAATACATTTTGCTTTCTATTTCTTCCTGCAGTTTGAACTTGCCAGATGGTTTACACTGGAATAACATCTACTTTCATATCCCAAATCAAACTTTTTCTTCTGATTCTATCTTTTCAAATATGAAATACAATGGACAATTTAATATTTTTTTATTTATATCTACTAGGCTGAAGTTGTTTCTTTGTCTTTCAGATCTTCTTTATATTAATAGATTAAAATTAGATCTTGTCACTACATGGGTAACAATAGAAAAGTGTCATGCACTAGAAAAAACAATTTGAAAAATTCTTGTGCCTGAATGGAGTAATTAGTAAGTTATTTCAGTAAGTCACAAAAATGGAGCAGTCATTTTACATGAGGTGTATAAGCATAGCTTATACATGTTTGCATCAAATACAGGATGAACTCTAAATTTATAGTTATATCCAACAAATTTGATTGTAGCAAACATTTTACAGATGGAGTAATAAAGGACAACTTCTGTGTCTTAGCCATGCTTCCTCCCACCTTCTGCAAAAATTAACCCTGCTCTGGCCAGAAGAAGAACACCTGCATGACGTCTTTTTAGTAGTTTTCTTTACATAAGAGAAAGGTTTGGAGATAGCAGGGCTAAGAACCAATCCAGCAGAATGATCTATCACAAATAAGAGAGAAAAAATTACATTGCCATGAAGAATACTTAGTTTTTCATTAACGTAGCAGTACTATAATTATAGATTAATTGAGTATAGATTGGAATATGTTAACTTAGAAACTTGAAGATACTTAGTGGACGATATATGTCTTAAATATAGATAACTATTAAATCAATGGACTATGGTGCCTCCGTTTAGTCTGGGGTCATGCATAACATATGTAGTTAATACATTAAATAGTAGATTTTCTAATTTAAAGATGAAATTTTATTGAAGAGTATCTTTTCCAACCTGTTTTCCAAAATGACAGTGAAGTACTCATTTTACCTCATAAAACACTATTTCTTTTCTGTTGAATTAACTGATTTGCTTGTGTTTTGTCACTACAGTTCTGTTCAGCATAGCTGACTGCTAGAATTTTGTGTGTGTTTTTAAGGCAAAAGTTCAATTTCTGAGATGCTTGCAGTTTGACAGGTAAATTAGAAGCTTAGCAAATCATAACTCAAGGCTAAGTTGTCATGAGTTGGATGTTGAATATGTGATCCAGCTATGTCAGTAACAGGATAAACAAACCACATTTTCAGTACATTAGTAAGTTCCTACACTTTGAAAAAGAACTTTCAGGATGATCCCAGTTGTCACTGATAACAGCTTTGCTGCATAGTGCAGATATTTTCAGACAGCCTGGAGATTTAGTCTCCCTTCTTATACGTTCATTTCATTGGAGATCTGACTCTGTATTACCTGATGATACATTTTAATTAATGTTGACTATTTACTTTTGCATTGTCTTCTAAGTCTGGAGTTACTTTGGCTGCAGCTGGGACTGCAGTCTTACTGCTGCTGCTGGAAGTGGCTTTGGATTCTCTTCTAAGCTACAAAGACACACGCTTGGTAGAGAATTTAGAATTAGTTCTCATTGCAATTACACAGCCCTTCAGTAAACATTGCATTTTTTAATTGCATGTTCTATACTCCATATTAAATAATAAGAAATGCATGTGCATTTCCTTTGAACAAGAATACATTTCATACTCTAGTAAGGATTTCTTTTTTTTTGCATTTTGGTTTTTTATCATTTTTTATACTGGTACTTTTTTCACTCAGTTTCAACCATAGTTGAATCAATCAATCATAGTTCTTTTCTTAATTGATTTTGAAGGCTAAATGGTATTTTTATTATTATTATATTAGAGAAAGATATCTCAATGTGTCAATAAATGTCAAACACTAACAGTAGCAGTTAGAACACTAAGTATGAATCTGAATCTGAATGCCACAGCTGTATAATCTAACACTTCAATTTTATTATAGTAACAAAAAATACGGAATATACAAAGTTGGCATAAGTAATAGCTTTAGCAATGAGGGAATAAAGAGGGGAAATCTGAGAATCTGAGACAGCTGTACAAATAAAGATTAGTATACAGTATAAAAAGTAAAAATACCCTAAAAGTGACTAAAATTGTCACTGAGTGAAACAAAACACCATCAAATAAGAACTTTTCCTACAAAAGCTCTTGTTGTTCCTGATGTTAATAATATTAGTAATCAACTAATTGTCACCTAGATCTATTTTCTCTTAACATTTTTCCAGTTTACACAGTATAATTAAAATATATTTTCAAACTTCTTCTACAGCAGGGTTAATAATATCATGGATTGTAAATGGAGTCAACCATTGTAACAATCCTTATTTGACCTCCTATAACACAGGTGAAAGGGGTTTCATTTTAATGTTCTGATATTTGAATCAAGTTTCCATAGACATGTCTTTATCAGAGAATGGAAATAGATATGACCTCTAATTTCTGCATATGCATCCTGGTCTGCCATTTGTCTTCAGAGTGAAAGTCCTTGACATTTGCTTGTTTGTGTTATCCCCCTTGTCCAAAGTAATGGACAGCTTTGAGCATAGGTGAATAGTTCCATGAGCATGCACATACTTCTAGCTCATTAACACAGGCTGACTCAGTAGTACTAGAATATGTAAATTCTATTATTAAATATTTTATTATTAAATATTCTATTATTAAATATGTAATAAATGTTGATACATTTATTCACCTCTGTGTGTAAACATCTTCTCACTGGAGTTTATAAATTAAATTGATCTTCCTTTTTGTGTTTTAAAGATCTGTGAAATGCTGTTTGAACCTCCTATCTTGTGAATATCTTCCACTTGCAGATGTAATGTGATCCTCTAGCACGTATTAGCAACATTGCTGGTGTTGTTTAATATGTTGGATATTTTCTTACCATGGTATAACAAGTGTACAGCTACAGATATCTCACAGTCTTTGTCTGAAACCATTTCTCACGATGCTCCATCCATGAAATCTCATCCCACATCTTTGGCAAGTGGATCATTTATTTTGTATGATAAGAGACTGTTGTTCCTAATTCTTGGAGAGCTCTGAATCAGTGATGAGTGTAACTCCAATATAAATACCAGCAGCCATAAACAGTTTATCTTCCCATGATAAAATATGCCCCTGCAAAATTAAAGAATATTACAAATCAGAACATGATTAGATTTCCATTTTTTGTGTTAAGTACTGCAGAGTTTGGAAGTGGGAAAAAAAAGAAAATTTATTTCCTTCCTGAAAGTGACCGATTTTTCAAATGTTACAAATCCTGCATGTTACAAAATTGTACAGTTTAGGTTTCTGCTGTGTTCTTTAAGGTATTTTATCTCTAAGACCTTGCTTACCTCTGGCCCTTGATTCAGAGAACCCTCGTGACCTACAACAGCTGGAACTAAGCACATACCATTACTTTGTCTTATGATAAAAACTCATTTATATTTCTCTGTTTTACTGCTGGAAATGAACACCTTAATACAGTGAAAAATGTGATCATTGTAAAAGGAGGTATTAGTGCTGCATGAATTAAGCTGAAATATGTGTGTTTCTCATGCATAATTAAAGGACAGCACCTTGCCCAGACATACCCAAATACTGGAGCTTTTTCACACAAGATCAGACATGGCTGTTAAATCACAGTTTATTTTTCTGTTAATCTATCTCATCCCTTGGGCTATTCATGCTGCAGTCAGTTTATTTTCACCTTTGAAGACTAAACCTTAAGTTACTCGTATGTAATAAAAAGGTTAAACAAACTGATGATATTCTGCTGTTTTGCTGGAAAGAGGGTATTGAACTTTAAAATGTCTCTCAATAGTAAATACACAACTCTTCATGTGTCAGAATATTGCTATATTTATAGCATGTTGGAATTAGAAAGTGGAATTAGGAGCCAAGAATTCTTGTATTTAATGTATTGATCAGATAAAATTTATTCCATCTTTACCCTGAGAAAGTCACTTAACTGTTGAATGTTTTTTAATGTACTTCCCTTACAGTGTGGGCAATGGTAATTATTTCCTTTACAAAGTACTATGATAGTGAAAGAGCGTGCTCATTACTTTGTTTGGTAACCTCTTTGTTTTTGCAAGAGATCTGTCTATAAATATACAGGAGGTTTTTGAGTGTGATATTAGTGATCTAAAATTACTGAAGTTGTGCCTTGCTGATAGAATTGATAGCATGAATGGGATTTTCTAGCAGCAGAAATGCTGTGGGGGAAAGTTCCATAGGAATCAACACAACAAACCTGTTTCATTCATATTTGAATAAAGGTGAGGCAAGATATGAACTTCAGGTTTTCTATCGCAACAATTTGAAAACTGCACTTTTTTTGTTGGTTTTTTTTTTTTTTTTTTTTTTCTGTATAATCCTTCCATCTGCATCTTGGTTATTTGAAGAAGAGACTGTTACCCACTTGATACAAGCTCGAAGTATTTAAAGTCAATATTCCCTCTTTGCCACAGAGAGGACAGTTTAAATACCAGAATTAATTACAAATCTTGGTGCAGCATAGATCATGGTAATCATTGCACGGCTAAGAGGATTTTTTTTTCATGTCCCTTCTTCATCTTTTAATATGTCTATATCTTCAATTCACTCACCTGGATGCTTTCATAACAATAGTAGGCCAGGATGCCTCTTTTTCCTCTGTACAAACATTCAATACAACTTCTATGGGTTTTATTGTTATTTTCTACTTACTTTCACCATTTTCCCCTTAATTTTTATTACACTTTCATTGTTATCCCACTTTCTCCTACCTTCTTTCAAATCCTTTCTTTTCTTTAATATGCTTTCTTCCTTCATACTCACAGCTCTACCTAATGTAGAAGTAATGAACCAAAACATACAAATATTACATTTGTTTTGAGGTTGCAGAGTCTGAAAATATCCAGTTATGTTTCCTCTTGTGAAGCTTCAGAGCCCAGGATTTGTTTTTCAAGTAGCCCTGCCCCACAAAGCTATGATTTCACCTTTAAAACAGATGACTTTATAAATTTTACCTGGCTATTTGGAACACAATTTTAAGAAAAGCTGCTTGCATTGCAAAAGTCATAAAATCTTATTTATGAGCAGAGCCACTCAAGTGGAAGGTCCAAAGATGAATGGAAGGGTCTGAGAATAGGTACACAAGGGAATGTAAGGGCAGATTTAGGTTAGATATTGTGAACAAAAGCATGACTAAGAGGGTGGTGAGACTCTGGAACACATTGCCAAGAGAAGTCATGTTTGTCCCATCCCTGGAAGTGTTTATGGCCAGGTTGGATGGGGCTCTAAGTAACCTGGTCTAGTGAAAGATGTCCCTGCCCATGGAAGGGGAGTCAAAATGAGGTGGTCTCTTAAGGTGGTCTCTCTTCCAATCCAAACCATTCTATGATTCTATAATTCTATGAAAACAACACTACTGCTGGTTTCTGTACTTAGTGAAATATTTGCAAGGATTGTGAGCTCAGACACAAGCTTTAAGGAATTACAGAAGTCCAGACAGGAGTTTGAATAACTGGATCACCACAGCCAAAAACCCATATGGCTTACGTGGTTTGGCTCTATAATTAATCTCATTCTCTGGATGAGAAATTCTGGGGGAGTAAAAAGTTCAAAGGATCACTCAGACTGTGAACAGACCTCACCATATAGGTACATATTTGGTTTTTAAGGTGATGTAATGTTATTTGCTAAGCTCGTTTTGTAATCTTTACCTGTTCTCTAAGAGTACACTGAATGGGCTAATTTTTTAAAAAACAATTTCTGCCTAATATTTATATTTTAAAGAGAAAAGTTGGAAAAGAAAACATTTATGGTATGAAAGATCATCTTTTCTTTGGTCAGGAGAAAGTTATTTTTCATCATATCCATTGCTCTCTATAGTTTGGACTATGAGAAATCTAGACATTTGACATCCAGTGGACCTGGAGATTATTAGTGTTAGGAGGTAATTTGAAAGTAGTTTCTTGTAAACTATCCAGATTCTGATTTGTTTAAATACAGATTAAAGATTTTCTACAACAGTTGAGTAGGAATTATTCCTGCTGTAAACTATAAGCACATTAATTCAACAAATTTTATTGAGTAATCTATAAAGATCATAAATATATACATACTTCAGTGAAGGATTTATATGAGCAATCTTCTGACAGACAGATTGCTGCAGGATCCTTTCTGTTCCTGTCAGGAAATACATTTGCTTTAGGAATTGATAGAGAGCAAGAAAACAGACAGTTTTTTACACCCCAATCATAATCTGCAAGCTTAAATTATATAGCTCTGCAGAAATACCTAAATCCCATTTGTTTGTTTTACAAACAAGCAGACAAAAAACCACAGCTACAGATAATCAGTTCACTATTATGTCTGAGATTCTTCAAAGATGAATTATAATGCGTCTCCTGTCCCACCACAAAACCTAAATGTCTGTTACATGAATACAAACCAGCTATTAAACAAAATTAAAAAACCAAAAAGTGCCAAAAAAACCAAACCAAGCCAAACTCAAACTGGAGCAATAGTTCATCCCTCTAAACTCAACATAAAACAAACCCTGTGAAAGTTGGGTTCACGGTCCATCAAAATGTGAATGAGGATACCCTAAATTAACATGAGGTCTTGTATAGAAAACAAAGCCTTGAGAACTATTTAATAGAAACCTACCTAAAAGATACAAAACTGTCACAAAGTTTAGAGGCATCTGTTAGAGGATGCAATGGGCAGAGAATTTTGAGTCCTGAATAGCAGAATATTTAAACATGGTTGAACATACATTCAAATTCACTTCTTACACAAATTGCATATGCTCATGGCAATTTATTGGGTGGAGGAAAGTGCACTCAGGAGGACCTCCACACAGACCATCTGCTGCAGGAACCTCTCTTTCCAAAGTGCTTTCCCTCCCAAAGCACTTGTGTGCAAGAGGGAAGGGAATGCCTGACATTCACTGGAGGATGCCGGCTGAACTCATGAGCGCACCTGAGTGCCATTCTCCCTTTTGCACCACAAGCAAAAGGGAATCAGTGTCCTGGGAGGTGGAACTGCAGTCTCTTGCTTGTGGGACTACAGTCAATGCCACGGTTAGGAAAAGGCCATGGTTTGTACATTCAAAGAATATCCATGCAAAGCAGTTCAGTTAGTTGACACTTTTGACTGGTTTTATCTTCTTGAAATAAATAATGCTGTAAAATCAATCAGTCATGCATTTGAATAAATAAAAGTTTTGAATGCAAATAAAATTACTTATATATTATGACACCACAGTTAATTTGTATTTTATTATTAACTGTAGTGATTTTAAGTAGTTTATTACTGAAACATGTCTGAAATTAATAAAAAATACCAGAACATTTTTTTATTTTCTTTTTTTTTTATGGTTTAATATGCACTGTGAAAGACTGTATTAATAGTATGACTCCCAAGTTTGCGTAGAGTGCAACAATATTTAGCTAACATTGCATTAATTACTAGCAAACAAAAAATTGACAAATTCTGGACATACAATACTACTGTGAACCACAATTAGGGATCTGCCAAAAATTACAAGCAGAGGCAGAAGAAAGTGCTGAGGATTTTTTGTTTCTCTCTTAAATCCACTTTGTTTTAAGTGTGGGAGGACAAAAGCATAGAGGGACTTTCCAAAATATGGAATTTGTATGGGGGAATTTGTTTTGATTATACACTCTGTTTAATCTCAAATTTTTACAGGAGGTACTTCTGAAAGGTATTCAGAAATATGTTTTTAATGAGCTATAACCTGTATTAATGTTTTTGGCAAAAAATATTAAAAATCAAAATACCTCAAGTTGTGCAATGAGCATCCAGTATTTTACAGCTCAAGAGAAGGCAAATGGCATTCCTATTAAAAATCAAAATAAAATCATAAGTACCAGTAATGTTCCAAGGCTTGAAAAGTACTGTGGCAAATTTCTTTACCTGCATCTAAATAATCAGCAGGATTATTTCATTAATTATAATTCAAGCATCTGATTGCAATATGCATGCTGAAAAACTAGTAAACTAAGCTGTGATCAGTTTTACTTTAAAATACGCTGATAAGGACATTTTTAAAATTTATCTTTGAAGGTAGTTTACTGGAAAGACAAAAACATCTGTGAAGTGAATCATGTCACAAAGTATGAATGTCGGTGGGATCAGACAAAAATTACTGGTAGCAGCAGTACAACGACAAAAGATAGGATTTCCATATTATAATAGAATGGTTATAGATAAAATGGTAAATTCTGAAAGAGCCTGGTCTGCCTTTTTTTGTGTATATTATTACAAATACTGAAATTTTAAAGCTGTTTTCCCAAAGATTATGCTTACTTTTAAAATAATTTTAATGTGTGAGAAATGTCTAAGGTATTTTTAAATCCTGGCTTATTTGCATTATGTTGAAACATGTCCTTTACTTAGGATACAGGGAGACCTGACCACAAGTCCATGGGCAGATGATCAATTTGTGCTCTTTGAGGTGGTCCATTGTAAACAGAAATGAATTTTCAATACTTTGACAGGAAAAAAAAATTTATTTTCTACTTGAAGTGTTCATAAACCAGGATATGCCAGGACAAAAAATAATCTGCTGCTACAGAGAGAAAGATTCTGATACATTTATCTGGTGTAGCAGGATTCCTCCAACCTTGTTTTAGGCATCAGCAATATAGTTGCCTAGGCCCAAGCGTTAAATCTGGCTGACTTGAAAGCCATCTGAGAGAAACCCTTATTTGTAAGGTATGATTTATCTGACTTATTTTAACTCTGTGTATTCAGATGATTTAAATTTTATATTCCAAGAGGTTTTCTTCCATTTATTTTAATTCCATTAGATTACTCTGTGATTTTTCTAAGAAGTCTGTAACAAAGCAACAAATATCATATTTCCCATTTGATATCAAATCAAAATGTTACAATACTATTTTTCTTTGCTGCTTCAGATTGCATGCATATGAACTAACAAATTAGGTTTTCATTACTAAGAGAACCAGCCCTTGTTTAATCATATGCTGAGGAACCTGTTTTTGTTTTTTGTCTGACACTCCAGGAGTACTGTCATATGGTGTGATGAAAGATAAGTGTGGAAAGAAAATCTTAAAGACTGCTTTTGATGGAACAACAACATTTAACCTACATGCCATGAAATCAAGTTCTATTTTATTCAGAGATGGAATAAGTTTGAATATTTGATCAGCTTCATTGCACTTGGTCTAGTTTTCTGTAAACTAGAAACAAGCATATTTAATTTTTTTTCTCTTTTAAGAAAATGAGAAAAAAAATGCAACACAAAAATCAAACTAAGTTCCTTAGTCAAATAATAAGACATTATGAATGAAAGCTACATTATTACTGGAAAAGAAGAAACAGAAAGCAGGAATACATCGTGAAAGAATCCCCATAACTAACTGAGCTTAAAGCTCTTAAGTATAACTTTCTCAGACTTTAGGAAATGTATGTATGTTCCCCAAATTCGTTCTCTCCAAACTGTTAAATAAACTCATATGAAGTGAACAACCTTAAATAACTGCAGATGTAAGCTTGCTTTGTTCTTCAGGTTGAGTTGTGACATCAATATCTATTTTCTTAGTGATTTGGATCTTCATATGTTAAAGTTAACAGTTGTTGGGATAGAGATATTTAACCACAAATTATCATATTTCTATTTAAACCAGTAGAGCTAGGACAACTTAATTTATCTGAGGATTCCAAAAAGTTCATAAGGAGATATTGCAGCAATTCTGGGGACTGAATTAAGTCCCTGAAGCGTGTAATGAATAGATATAATCAACTCAAAATAGAAATCTCCAGGCAAATTAGTTATAAACAGTTCCATATTGATAAAAAAAAAAAGAAATGAATAGTCAAACACTGCAAAACAAAATGAACACAATGAACTAGCAGAATAAAATATGGAATTACTCACTGGTTTCCTGTCAAACATCCAGTTAGTAATGGCACCAGAGGGGACAGAATTTTTTCTTTTGGTTTTCAGTACCAAATAAAAGGTACTAAACTTTCCCATTTTGCTATGCAAAATTGTAAAATTTCTGCTGCCAAAATTAACATAAAAGTCACAGCAATGAAACAGTTAAAGCACTGCTGGGAATATGTCAATCAAATGGAGCATTTAGAAAAACATTAATATTGTATTTTTTATATTCTCTCCAGGATATATTTTACAAGAAATTCTGTTTGTTGATAAAACCTCTACATCCAAGGGACAAATTGAAGCCATATTTTTCTCAGAGTGTAGTTTTGATCTCTGGAAATGGAGTTTTATAAATAAAGAATAATTGAGAACTTGTAATTCTTCAACAGTAGAAATTAAATAGTTGAATTTTAGCTGACAGTGAAACCAAATATTGAAGTTGCCTAAGCCTAGCACAGCAGCTCCGAGTATGTACTGAAAAAAGCCTCAAAGCAACTATTTTCTGTTTTCTAATAATGCCACCTGGAAAAGTTGTCATTTTGGCACTAAGACCCAGAAGTATTACTGCCCTCTTCTAAGTCATGTTCCAGAAGCCCAGAGATTTTATTTATCTATCAATGAAAACTGATTTTGCTCAGAATTAAAAAATGTGGAATGTGCATCTGGTTATCCGGCAACACAAATCACCTACCACATCTTCTCATGAGTCTTGGCAATTACTTGTCATTCCATTGAAATTCTTCCCCTACTATAGAGAAAGAAGATGAATGAAAGCTAAGTAGGCTGTTGATGATGATGGAAACAAAGCTACAGAAGTCGTGGCTGCAGGCCTTTATCCTCAGACACAAAGTTCCCTGGTCAAGTGGCTTGAAGTTTCAGGTGGCTTTTTTGTATTTCTCTTTTTACATACAATGCAGATTCTCTGAAATTCAATACATAGACAGGATAGAATATTTGTACAACTTTCAGACCTAATATTCTCTTATGAAATTGGGTATTTCATCCCAAACCCAATGAATTCCAAATCAAAATATGTGCCTCAATTTAATCAGATCCATCAGCTTTAAGCTTCAGAATTAATATGTGTGTGCATGCTTAAATTTACAGTAACTGTTAAAATCAGTAATATGATTCAGAATTTAGAATTTTGGGTTAGTTCTTCTTCGTCATTGAGTCCTCATGGTTCCAATATCAAAGTAAACAATAAAGTTTGTATTTTCTTTATGACATGTAAACTTAACAATAAGATTCTGAGGAGGAATTCTTTCCCAACATCACATTTTAGTATTTTTGAAAATGTCTCTTTATACAAAACAATGTTCTTTTTTCCTTATTACAGGAAATCAAAAGCTGTAAATACTAAGCTCTGGTCCAATAACAACATCCACCATTTTCAGAAATGTATGTTACAGTACAAGTAATAAATACAAAGAATTAAGAAACTTTAGGTGTTTTGAGCTTTGCAAAGATTCAGTGAGTTATTCCCTGGCAATACGACAGGATACTTGTTTTTTCTTGCAGCCTTTGAAGTATTCAGATTTTAAACAGGTTAATGTTAAGTCAGAATACAACCTGAATCTTGTCTAAAACACTTTTATGTTTTGCCCACATTCTACCAGCCAGAATAACATCAGTTTAAAACAATCTTTAGTCACAGTTAGTAAAGAAAAGCAAGACTATTTCACTTACCAAAGCCAGTATGATTTTTTTCTTAGATTTATTTTTCTTTTACTAATGCTTTAATAAATCAAGGTGTGTTTGTTTTGGGTTTTTTTATTCCTAAAAATATATGCATAAAAATTCACTTGAATACCTCTTTCTTTTCCAGAAGAGAGTCGGGTTTTTAGGGGGAGATTTTAAATCTTTGTGATTTTGAGGGTGTCATCAGTAATTTCAGAAATACATGATCTTCAGAGCATATTAAAGTTGTTTCATCAGCAGTCCACTCCCACAGAACTTTCTCAGGTGAGAAGAAAAGGGGAAAATAAAAAGTAAGTGACAGACACTGTAAATCAGATATATTTAATTCGCAATATGAGTTTGGGGCAAGAAACCAAGAAGCAGGAAAACATGATACATTTCACTGGTGGATCAATTTATGTGCCCTAAAATTTCAGCAGAGAGAAAAAGGACCGAGCAAGGAGGAAGGTCAGAAAGCCAGCTGAAAAGAAATTACAGTCAGTGCTCAAAGAGATAAGGAGTTAAGAAGTTTTCATGGGAGTATAGCAGCAAGTGCACAGTAAAGAAGTTCAAAGATGTCTTCCAGCCTTCCTCCCAACCTTCCTCCTGTGATGGCTCATTGTGTGGGCTGCAGTGGGAAAATAAAATGTTCCATGAGAATGGAAGTTATCACATATTCTCCCTGGAAACAGGAAAAAGCATGATGTTTGACTTTAATTGTCACTGTCATCTTAAACTGATTTCTGGCTAAATGATGCAATGCACTGAGTTCTGCTGAGAAGTATTGCAGAAGGCAAGAAACAACTGGAAAAAAAGAAGTGGGGAGAGAAAATGGAGGAAAATAATGAAAACAGGTGTAGAAAGGAGGAAAAATGTAGTTCTGCTGCCTAGGAAAATGAAACTAGAAAAAGATATTAAGAGAGAAAAACTTTCCTAAAATGTGCAGTGTACATCTCCATATCACAGAGAAAGCTTTTTTTCTTACTTGTTTAGGTCACCACAACTTCCTAGTGAAAAGTGCTCCAAAAATCATAAATTCTTATGTGGTTTGCTGCCTCACAAAAGCTTCCACTGAGAAATAATCATAAATCTGGTGTAAAACCAGAAATTATACCTCTGTCCACAGCAGGAACATAGACAAAAGAGAAAGAGAAGCCTAAAAGATGTTTCACTGGAGGTAGTATCGGGAGAGAAAAATAATCTGCAAGAAAGGCATGGCTGAAAAGAAAAAAAAGTTGTCATGATGAGAAAGAAAGAAAGACGCAAACATGTTTTTCCATATGGATTCTGAATGATGACAATAAAAACTTGGCTGAGCCAATGACACTTTGGCATGTCCCTATCATATATCTCAAATATTTATAATTTTTCCATTAATTTTTCAGCAGCACTTTTAGTATATTTCTTATGTAAAATTATTGATAACAATAGTCAGGATTTTCTTCCTAAGGAAATTCCTCATATATAACCTATATAATATTTTCTTATTCCTCATTTTCCTCCTTTATATTTACCTAGTCCCTCCTTGTACCACTCAGTGTCCTTATGCTCCCTCATTACTATCAAAACCATTATTTAGGTATCTTCATCCATAAATCCTTTCTGCCCTTCATCTTTCAAGTGCACTTTTCAAATGACTCTTAGAAAATTCATAGTTTCTCACACTGTGTTATGTAAGTTCAGTGTGACGTCATCAGCTGGGAAAAAGAGATGGTTTCTACCTGTTCTGAAAAGCACATATTCTGAGTATGCCAGGATAAACATAACACATTATCATTAGATAAACAGAGAAGGGAAATCTTAACTTTTCATTGCCATGTTTTTAAGATGATCCAGGATAATCCAAAGTGCAAATTTACTCTAAGGTCACCTGATGTATTCTTCTACCACTGCTATCCTTATAGATTAAAGAACACCAAAATATTACTCTACAGGAAGAGGACAGGACAGGTTGCACTGCAGCAACTTTTTGGATAAATAGTGTGAGAAGAGAGGAAACATTAATGTTAGCCAGTGGTTTGGAGAAAAAAAGATTATTTTTAAGAGGAGAATATATCAAGCCAGCTGTCTTTTTTTTTTTTTTTAATTGATATATTTATGTTATGTTCAAGTATAACCTTGATTCCTAAGTTTCTAGTCACAGGTGCAAAGGAAATTAGTGCAAGAAAATATATCACTAGTTGTCTTGTATGTACTCATCACTTATCTCAGACTTTCTGAGCAGATCTGGGCTCCTAATGTTGCACCTAGAAGAAGGAAGCTCAGATTTCATAATATTGTGGGCTGTAGAGGCAGAGATCAGTTGTCCCAGTCCGGACAAGTAGAGGTGTCATGGGAAAAGTCTTTGGGACACTACAGCTTTTTTAGGATTTTCTTGTAGAGCAGCAGGTTTTCTCTGTGTGTGTCTCACAATCTGTGTCCCTAGCACTTAATTTTCCCAGCCTTGGGTAAGAAGAAAGACACCTGTTTTGGGGTATATATTATCAGGCTTGTATCCAGTTCATATAGGGCCCAAATTAAAAAAAAAAAAAAAAAAAAATTAAAAAAAATTTAAAAAAAATTTCAAAATTTCTCACTGTTGCTCTTCTATTTTCAACCTCAGGCAGCTGTCATTACCTAGCACAATTCACTCTAAAATAAGAGTGATGGATGCTGCAAGTAATATGGCTATGACAGAACATAGCTCACTGTGCAGCCAAACCTGGCTGATAAACTAGGTAAGAGCTTTGGCAGCAAGTCTGAACTGAGCTTCAAGCCATCCTAGCAATTTCTGGGTACTGTGACATGGCTCTACTTTATCTATCACAGCCTCAGGGCTGTACAATTGTTCCCAACTCTGCTCAAAATCTCAACTGTCCTCTGTGTTGTCAGCTGCTGCTCCCTCACTGAATTCCTGCCTCACCTGAGTGTTTTTCTTGCTCCAGTCAGGCACATGACATTTAGAGATTGTGGGAATTCATGTCTCAGAGTGGGAAATTTAAGTGGCTCTCAAGCACACTCAAATATCAAAAGCAGACATTAGAGTCCATGAGTAGAACAATGAGTAGAATTGCACTGGGACATGGAAACTTACAATCACACCTAATGCCTCGAGTTTTTTATGTTGTGACAGCATATAAGCTGTTTGCATCCTTTTTTTTCTTTGCCTAAGCTAGATGTTAGAAATAGACAAAGCACAAAGAAACAAAGCCTTATGCAGAGACAAAAAAAAAAAAAAAAAGGGTTCTGTCAATCTAAAATACAGCCAGGTTTGAGTCTAATCTCTGTTTTCACATGCTTTGTATTCATCAGCTTTTCTTGCCTTTACAGTGTCCTTCAGAAAGCATAATTTCCTAAAAAATTTGTTCCTCTTTAAAGGTCAGACAGCTGGGTTTCTATCACACAAAGAACATTTGCAGAATAAGCTCTCACATGAATACATTCAAATACCTTGTACATGTATAGTCAGCTCTTTCCCACAAAAGAGGTCAAAATAAAGCAAGCTTTATGAAAAGATAGAAACATTTTATGGAAATATCATTTATATTAGATGCTATACAATTATAATTTTTATAATACTCCCACCTGTAATACTGCTTCTCACTTGGAGCACTGCATCTAGCTGTGGGGTCCCCCAGCACAGGAAGGACATGAACCTGATGGGGTGGTCCTCCAGAGGAAGGCTACCAAGATGATTAGAGAGGTGGAGCACCTTTCTCATGAGAAAACAGTTTGGGAATTGGGATGGTTCAGCCCAGAGAAGAGAAGGCTCTGTGGAGACCTTGTAGAAGCCTTCCCACACCTAAAGGCCACCTACAAAGAGGCTGGAGAGGAGTTTTTACAAAAGCACGTAAGGACAAGAAATATGGGCTTTAAATTGAAAGAGATTGGATTTAAATTAGATATTAAGTTCTTTAGTGAGGGGAAACGTTGCCCAGAGAAGCTGTGGATGCCCCATCTCTGGCAGTGTTCATGGACAGGTTGGATAAGGCTTTAAGCTGCCTGATCTAGTGGAAGGCATCACTGCCCAGGGCAAGGGGCTTGGATTATTTTAAAGGTCCAGTCAACCCATGTCAATCTATGATTTTATGATAATTATATGTGTTCACTGCCCTTAAACGTAGAAACTAGAAACAAGATACAGTTTTTGAATGATCGCTACCAAAGCTAACAGTAAATTTAGAAAATGTTAGGAATAGGGACAGGATACTACATATCCCACTACTGATTTTACACAAGAGTAGCAGTGATGAACACTAGTGGAGACAGGACTGGCATGAAAATGATCTGCAGGAGGAGGAGAAGTAATTATTAAGAAGTAAAGGAACCAAGATATAAAGCAGGAGTAAGCTGGACTGCTAGGAGTGTGCAGCTGGAAGCTTTGAGAGAAAGCTGACTAATGAGAGAGAAAGCTGACACATGTCAGTGGGGTATAAAAGCTCATACCTGAATATGTGAGCTGTTAATGAACACTTCTATTTAGCAGCTTTCTGTCTTAATCAAAACAGTCTCCAAAACTGGGACAATCGTATTAGAAATATATCTGTCCACTTAAAAACAGAAGTAGCAACAAGAATAACAAAACTTCTCCTGTCTCTTGGAAACACATACTTAGGAATTCCTGTTGCACCCAATAAGCTAGTCTAGAAAAGCAAAAAAAGTTTGTCATAGGGCTGTTTTTTATTAGCTTTGAAACAATGAGAAATAAAGCTGGTAGCAAACTAATATGTATTCTTAGTAGGATGCATAATATAAAGGATAAAGACATGAAAAAGTATGAAAAACTGTGGATTTATTCCCTGCTTCAGGGAAGAGTTCTCCTTCTAATCAATAAAAACCTCATTCACAGAGAAAATACTCCTTCCGTTATGTGTGATTCGAGAGTAATCCCATTTCATGGTAAATGAATAATGCAAAATATAAATAGGAGTGTTCCTATTGGTAGTTGAAACTGATTAATTTTTTTACCTTTTTGCAGACATTGAGACCATTAGTCTGCACAACTGCATCTACTCTCAAAACTTGTGGGGCTGGGGATGAATTCCCATATCTGTAGTGCTGAGTTCTGACTAAATTAAACCCTTTCTGGCACTATCAAAATAACTTTTCATGCTTTGCACATTTACAGTCCTGCTGAAAAACTGTTGTTCCTGACTTAAAGCCAAATCTGATTTTTTTTTTTTTTTAACAGCTGGATACCCTTGTGACTAACCACTCAGGAGTGTTATTATTGTCTTCAGAGCCAAACTCCTACAACATGCAGATAGAAGTGTTTTTTATTTTCTTCGGTTTCTGCTAAACTGACATGCATTCCACTCTCCTGACTGAGGCCTTTTCAAGTGGTAATTTCTTCAACAGCAGAGAAAAATCAATTCAAATTAAGATTGGAGTGTGAGATCAAACTTTCTCATCATGTATTGCAAGCAATAAATCATTAAAAAGTTAATAACCCTAAATGGCATGGTATTTGATGATCACCACAGTGGCATATTTAAAATAGCATAATCTGTACTCATAGTGCAGGATTTCATGTTATGTCTTAGCCTAATCTTGAAACACCTGAGATGTCTCCAGCATCTGTCTGACTGCCTACCTGTCTTCCTGGGCTTTAGGCAGACCTCTTTGTTGGAGCAGGCTCAATCTGCTGCTCCAGAAAATCCTCAAATCTCTTTTAAACACAGATCACAGGTAGCATAGATACAGGATGTGAAGTCTGTCATATAAGCTAAATGCCTTGTTTTACTGCTACTTCATGACCACTTCAACTGTGATAAACACATATAGTGAGGAAATAAATAGATAACAATCAGCAACATGAAATTATTCATAGTCCTGAATATAAATTTTGAATGAATCACCACATAAACTGAATTTAAGGGACATGAATGCCACAGATTTTAAATAACCTTTCTGTGATATCCAAATAAGAATGGGATTCACTGGAACATAGGTAAGGAAATGTGTCCAAGTGCACCTATCAAGCGTAAACACGAAGTTCTTCCTAACTAGCACACACAAAGGTCATAGTGAAAGGTGAGCAAGGACGGGCCTCTTATCTTTTTGAGAAAAAGCCCCTGTATCTTTTTGAAGAGGGAAATTTTACATCAGCTGAGTGAAAAAGACAAGCTGTACAGAATACATACAATTTCAATACTGTTATGCCTCTGATCTACCTCTGTTACAAGGTCCTATATGACCTGGAGATTTCTCTGAACTAAACCAAGCAGTATGTTTATGCATACAACTTTTCCATGTGGTTAAAAATGTGTCTTTAGATTCAGAAGTGAAAGAAAGATTTCTGGAGATAGAATCAGCATACAGTTGTGTTCCATAAAGGAAGATTTCTTTGCTTATCAAAGACATGAATATAAATAAAAAGAACAAGCTTAGCTGTTGTGGTGGGTTGACCCTGGCTGCACTCCAGGTGCCCACCAAAGCTGCTCTTTCACTCCCCATCTCAGCTGGAAAGAGAAGGAAAAATATATCAAAAATCTCATGGTTATGATAAAGTCAGGAAGTTACCCTCACTCACCAATTACCCTCATGGGCAAAACAGACTCAGCTTCAGAAAGCTGGTTTAATTTATTACAACCAAATCAGAGCAGGGGGATGATAAATAAAACCAAACCTTTAAACAACTTCCAACCACCCTTCCCTTCTTCCCAGGTTCAACGTGTTCAACTTTGTTTCCTGTTGCTTTACCTTCTCTCCAACATCCGCACAGCAGAGTGGGGGCTGTGGTCTGTTCATCACACGTTTCTTCTCCTCCGTCCACCTCAGCAGGTGGACTCTTCACAATCTTCCCCTACTCCAGCATGGGGTCTCTCCCACCAGAATCAGTCCCCCATGAATTTCTTCAGTGTAAGCCATTCCCACAGGCTGTTCACCCACTGCTCCAGCCCTGGACCCTTCCATAGGGTGCAGTCCTTCAGCAGCCAGCTGATCCAGTTTGGGTCCTCACAAGGTCACAAATTGTGCCAGCAAACTTGATCCAGCATGGACTTCTCTCTCCACAGATCCACAGGTCCTGCCAGAAGCCTGCTTCAGCACATGCTTTCCATGAGGTCACTGACCTCTCTGGGCATCCATCCTCTCTGGCATGGGGCTGTCCATGGGCTGCAGGTGGATCTCTGCTCCAGAGTCAGCTTCCATGGGCTGCAGGGTCACACCTGTCGCACAATGGGCTGCACCATGGGCTGCAGGGGAACCTTGGTTCCAACATCTGGAGCAACTCCTCCCCCCACCTTCTCCTCTCCTCTCCTCTCCTCTCCTCTCCTCTCCTCTCCTCTCCTCTCCTCTCCCAGAGTAGACAGCCAAGTGATACACTTCAAAGAAAATATTTCTGATAAGCCCCTTGAACAGTATAACCCCATAGTATAGACCTCAAAGACCTTTCATATGAGTTTATAATATTCAAAGTCATCAATATTTTAAAAATAATATTTTTATTTTTACTTAATTTAAAACCACTACAGATGAACAGAAAGAGGCACTTACCTTTTTTAGTAAAATGCTTAAAGGGTTTTTTTGAGAAATTTTTGTAAGTAATCTGTATTGCTACAAGAATGACTGGTACATGATCAAAATTGCTGACATGCTGCTTCATACTTTTGAAGGAAAGAAAAAAATGAGGATTTTCCTAGAATTTTAGTGGGGACTTAAGTTCTTTAAGTATCTTATAAAAGGCTATACACAAGCATGTGAATTTGATGGGAATTAGGCTGAGTTCGTGGCAGGTCCAAAGGAAAATTATTCAAGAAAGTAGAGCTTTCTAGGTAATTTGGAAGCTTTCAGAGCCATGTTTGTCACTGTGTATGAATTTTAAATCTCAAAAATTTTAAGAGCAGATTTATTCTGCTGAAAAATTAATAGACTTCTAATGGGAAGAAAGATTATGTATTTCATAGCCTTTTCAAAGTTACTGTAACTATTTGCAATCACTTAGAATTTTGGACATTAGAATAATCTCCTTGGAGAAACATTAGTAAATGACATGCCAGAGATAAACACAGGGGCTACTATCCAGATCAAGTGATTCTAATGATTACCACCCAGACGTAAAAAGAAAAAAAAAAAGAAAAAAAAAAAAAAAAGGCATGGATATTACCATCATGGAACTATAGACTAATCTCAAGATATTCAAGAAACTAGAAAGTTTAGATTATTTTGCTATGGAAACATTTCACCGAAGAGTCGTGTGGTTCAAAGACTGCATCTTTTACTTTCTTTAATCTGTATGAGTTTGCACTAGCTGAAGATCAGATTCATCAGATTTGATTTCCTTTGCATTCTTGGTCTTGGTTTTAATTTAATTGCTCAACCATAACATTACAATAAAATAGCTGATTTATAGTAAACCCATTTCTTTTAGATGTGTAGTTTAAATTTTATTTCCTCTAAATATAGGCAGCCTTCTCATATAATGAATTCTCATTTACCTCCAATAACAACTCAAATCCATTAACTTCATTGGAACTAGTCATGTGTAGAACATTAAGCATGTGAATATGATTTTTGCAGAATGTATCTAATTCTATTCTCATTAAAATATGAGTGCATTTTTGAGAAAAAGGGAAATTGAGATAAGTTTTTTAAACTGTTCATTTTCAGCTGGGGTATAGTTAATTTTCTTCACAGTGGCTGGTTTGGGGCCAAGACCTTTTCTGTTTTTCCTACTGCCACACTGGGAAGGAGACTGGGGTTGCATGGGGGGCTGGGAGGAGACACAGGCAGGACAGGTGACCCCAAAGGACCAGAGAGATATTCCAGACCATCTGATATCATGCTCAGTTTATAAAGAAGAAGGAGGAACGGAGGTTTGGAATGAGAGTGTTTTTCTTCTGAAGTCACAGCTATGCATGATGGGTATCTGCACTCCTGGAGATGGCTGAACACCTGCCTGCCCAAGGGAGGCAGTGAATTCTTCGTTTTGCTTTGCTTGTGTATGTGGCTTCTGCTTCCCTTATTACACTGTCTGTATCTCAACCCAAAAGTTTTCCTACTTTTACCCTTCCAATTCTCTCTCCAGTCTCTCTGGTGGGGAAGTGAGTGATGGCTGCATGAGGCTCAGCTGCTGGCTTGATGTTAAACCACAACAGTCAACTTGGCAGCCAACATGATGCTCAAAGAGTCGAAGATAACAACAGATTTGAATGGGATATGCTAGTTTGAATTTACAGCTGTTAATGCTGTTTAGCTAATAATGAGCAGGCTCCTGTCCTTGCCATGGGGCTCACTTTCCTTGCTGTATATTAGAGTCTAGAGCTTGTTAGCAGCCAATTTTTGCTTTTGCTGCTTGTTGTAGTTCTTACTGCTGATCACTTACTGAATTGTGCCTAGGAACATTTTGATAACAGCCATGGCAATGTTCCTGGGCTGGCAGGTGGCCAGGGTGTTGCTTTTATTTTCTGTGCTGCTTTGCTAGGCCGTCTGGAACTCCAGAGTGAACTTGAGCTGAAGGGACTGTGACATGTGAAGGAGTCCACGTTGGACCAGAGATGCACCAGAGGGCCATGTAGGGCCTCACACCAGAGCAGGTGGATGCTTGAAGGAGGATGGGACTTGTGATCCTGTGAGAAGCCTGGGTTGGAGCAGGCAAGGTTTGTGACACCACAGGGAATAGTTTGAAGAACTCCCCCACAGGAAGGACCCACTCCATGTTGGAAAAGTTCAAGGAGGACTGTCTTCTGTGGGAGGGATCCCACAGGGGAGCAGGGGAAGCAAAAATTCCCTTGAAGCCTGTGGTGCAGATCATGTGACGCAGCTGTCCCTTGGCAGCCCAGGGGGGCCTAGGATGAGGACTATATCAGTGGTGGGCTCTAGCAGGAACCCCTCATTGTTAGTCAGGCTGGGAACAAAGGGAGGAGTTCATGCCAATGTTAAACCAGAAAATGTGGCCCAAAAGGGCCTTTCCCCCCTGCAATGGAAGGACCTTTAAATTAAATAAGTCATTATTTGGGTTATGTGTAACAGGAATTACTACAGCATGTGTACTCTAATGCACTTAGATATCCAACTCATAAAGCAGTTGGAGTTTTTAATTTCAAAATATTTGAACTGTCCTGGGAGACAGGATTAGGAGTCAAGACTATCCTACATGAATTGAGTTACCACTGTACTGTGAAGTCTGCTATGCTGTTCAAGACCAAAGGACCTGCACTATTTTAACATTTAGTGTGCTAACAAAGGTGCTGTCTTGCTCTCAGTAAGCATGATAACTTGCATTCCAGAGATGCTAATGAGTGCCTTAACCAGAAGTTCTCTTGAAACAACAGAAATGCAACCATCTAAATTAGATGTGAATCCTCAGATGCATTGCTAAGCTGGAGCAGGATTACTGGTGTGGGCAGAGAGAAGAAAAAAAATGAAAGAATGTTTTGTGACTTGGTCCAGATTTGTTTCCAATGCTTTGGGTGTTAATATTGCATAACAAAGTCTTTAAATATCTGGGAAATCACAAAATTTTAAAGTATTTTTTCTGACTCTTTGCTGAGTAAAACTGTTCTACCATTGAATCAACAATTCAAAGCTTTTCTCTAGCTCAGGGGTTCAGACAGAAACTGGAAAATCCATTTTTACCATACAATGAAAATGAAAGAAAATGTATTCCAGAACATGTCTTTAAATTACAGAAATACCATATTTGCTGCAGTAAAAATATTTAGTAGCTCAGGAAGGAGAGGAGGGAGGAAATTTTCCAGTTGCTGATTTGTGCATTACAAAAAGGTATGAGTATATTTTAATTCTGTGTAATTTTGTATTAAGGAGAGGGAATGAAAATCTCCTTTTTATCCAAAGTAATATTATACTCTGTATGAAAATATAGCCTGAAGGTCAGATAATGCTAAATGAGGATCAGTCTTCTCCTGCAGCCGCAGTACAGAAAGGTAGCTAGCTTTGATCTCCCAATTATTTACTCAAACTGCCAAGGTTTTTTTAGCTCCTTGAAGATGGAGCAGATTTTAGTTACATTCATGTCAGGGGGCAAGGCTGAGCCTTAACCCTTGATGGGGACTGAACTCCCGACCTTCCAGTGCAAGGATATGTTTGACTCCAGGTCACTCGCTTAAACATTGTGTCATGTACGAAGTTCCATGCACCAGACTAAATTTATCTGCTCATTTAGTTTATGCTCCTCAGTCAGCCCTACACGAACTTTAATACCCAACCCACCTGAAACCATTTTCACTCTTTTACAGACATCTTTTTCCTCAACTGGTATTCTGACTGCTGTATTTTTAGAGAAGCCATTTTTGGTAAAAGTTATACGTTGTATTTGAGAACACCCATCTGATGCTCTTAAGAGAGCATAACCAGGTGCTCATAACAGAGGTGCAATCTGTTTGGGTTTAAACATTTAAAAATAGAATCCTCCATTTAATTTCCTGTTCATCATTCTGAATTTATTTCCTGAGTAGTCCACCTTAAAAATTAGTTATGCAGATCACTTGCTCACTTGTGTACCTCCTGCTACACTCTCTGGTCAAATGCCATTTCTAATGCCAAGCCTTTCTGTATCCCAACTACCTCACACTATTCTGGTCTTGCCTGCACTTCCTGTACCAGCACATCTCCTGGAGTATACAGGCTTCCAGCTTAGTCTCCATCCTCAAATTCATGCTTCATAGACCCCCTCCACTGAGTCCTGCTGTGGTTTTAAACAACCCAAGTGACAGCGCCACAAGCTTGTGCCCATAAACGAAATCCCTCATTTGCCAAAATACAAAAGAGGAGAGTTTGACCCTTGAGAGAATTGCAACAAGATCAGCAAGAGTTCACCCTAACTCAGGAAAGGTTATGGGATGAATCCATCAGCCATGTGCATAACTGAAACGTGCAGCGCACTGCCACACTCAGCAGTGATGTGAACTTTGCTCAGTTCTGTTCAAGAAGAGAGGGAATTGAGTTTGGGGGGAAAATAAAGTGAAGATACTTTAATGACTGTGATCAAGTTGATAAATTATATCTGTAAGTATGGATTTCATGGAGCTACTCAGACAAAACCATTATAGTTAGCCATTATAATTTTCTATAAAAAACTCCTGAAAGCCAGAATTTGCATTTTTTATAAACTATGAACTCTGCTATCTAGCTAATTGTTTGATTCATGTAATACAAATTAAGGTTTTTCATAATGACAGAACAAAATATAACCTTATATAGCCTTTACTTTCCCATGAACAAGTTGCATTTTTAAGGAAAAATAAATAGAATAAATCCTTTGATCAATGAAGGATTTTCTTATGCTCAGAAACAGCATTAAGTTACAGTTCAAACTATTACTTTCATGTGGGAGATATGAATGTGAAGAAAAATTGTACTGATCCTTTTTATTAAAAGGAACTATTCATCTAAGCACTGTGTTGCAGTGTCTGAGGGCTGTAAAGAGTAACATTCTTCCCTGTCCAGCTGTAAGTCACAAGCAATGAGGAAAACCTCCAAAGATACACAAAAGACGTTGGTCAGACTGAGTAGGATCTTTATACCAACTCATACTTGGTTCAACTGGCAAAACAGAATACTGGCCAAGTCCCACATATGCCAAGAACTGAGAAAGAAGGCTTTGATGAACAGTCTACTTTTATGATTTTAATTTGTATTTATTTAGGAAATGTATTACAGCCAGCTATGTTGAACACTTTCACAATACTCTATTTCATTAGAACTATGTTCTGAAGCTGATGCAATCTGGGCATGAGCTAAAAAGACCATGAAATAAATAATTCAATCAGTACAGCAAAATGCAAAATGTGCTTATTCAGTGGTTTCTTGAAAGGACAAACAAACCATATTTTGGTTGGAAGTAGTGTGTAAATTTCACTTCTTATTAAAAGAATTCTTTTGGTCTTTTTAATCTTTAAGAAACAGTAAAGCAGAATACTTTTATAGTTCCATCCATTGGAAAATACAAATTCATATTTAGAGCAGATCATTCTCAGGATGTTGCAGGAAATGCTTGGCACATATTCTCACACTCAGAATAGATATTTGAATACCTTTAATATCAAAACAGGTGAGCAATTTTCAAGCTATTTAAATGTAGCTGGCAACCATCAAAGAGAAGAGTGCAAAATTTTGCTGGTACATACTGTGGGAATGCCAAAATGGCACAATCACTGGCACACAATGTAAGACCTCTGCATTTGAGAGCAGACTCCAAATAGCAGCTATATATATATCTGTACCATTAGTACCATTCTGCATCATTCCACAGTACTTACAGGGATTTCCTGCAGTGTTTTCAGACATTAATAAATCCATCACAGAAAGGCAGAACTGAATGTTTCAGACAAACATAAATCATATCTGATTAATGTCCCTTTGAAAATATCTGTGAATGTGCCATTTCCCCCTAAAAGTATAGTGCTAGACTAGACTTATTCACAATTGATGGAGAAAAATAATTCACCTAAGATGTGCCTCTTTGAAATAAAAAAAAAAAAATTTGAGTCAGATACATTCTCCTCTGAGAACTTTATTAAGTTGAAGGTTTCTTTGATGACTGATTCAAATTTAGAGCCAGATTAAGGTGAGATAATGTTACCTTATGTATGAAAATCATCAGATGCAAGCTTACTGATCAAGAATTATGGTTGCAATGTAAACTTATTATGCAGAAATTTTCTGAGAAGGATCAGACAAACTTTTCATGAAATCAGACCCAATACCAAAGACTAAACAGCTGAGTTTTTAGTTGTTACAAAAAGCTGACTTTTAAAACACAATTCCACTGTCTGTGTTTCTGATAGTCTAAGTCAGCTTTTTCTTTGAAGAAAATCTTTATTCCAGTTGTTCCAAATCTGGGACTATTTTGGACAGTTTTAAATTTTTCCAGTGGTCTGAATCTCTCACTGTCAGTGCTAGAAGCAGTGCTATGGACAGAGTCTGAAGCTCTTATAGAAGACAACTAATTTTTATTCATTGTTTCAGCCAGCAGCGAGAAAAGCTTATACAGAGGCATTTCTATTACACTTTGATGGTTCAGTAATTTTGTCTTCCTTCTCGTCATGTTAGCAGAATGAGAAACTGTGGGAGTTGGCCAAGTTGAAGCAACTCTAAACCTAAGACTGTAGGAAAGCCCTTTCTAATTGTGGTGAGTAGTAAAGGTTTATGGGAGTTCGCATGTTAATGAAGTTTTTCCATATAAGGTTATGTTTTTATGATTGGTCAGTTATGTTGTAGAAATACGGTTCTGTTTCCAGCTCAAGTTTCTGGCTGGACCCTTACCCTCAGATCTACTCCATATATTGTCATGTTTCCTCAGTTCCAGGTCTTCGGTTGGTTACCCCCACAGAGTTCTCCTGGGTACTGTGCACAGTTTTGGGACACTTTCCCTATTTTCTTTTATCTGTTATTAAAGTATTCTTTTGCTAGTACCAACCATTGTTCCCTATCCTAATTATTATCCCTCTCCTCTCCTGAAGCCGGAGGACTAAGACCTTTGTCCCAACTACCCTCACTGGGACAACAAACAGCTATGGCAGAAACGTTTCTGGGTGATATCAATCGAGTAGTTTCTTTATTTGTATTGGCCATGAGAGTTTCACCTAATGGGAAATGCAAATAAATATTATCTAAAGAGATAAATTAAGTAATGATTAATTGGCACTGCTGCTACACAAAACAGTAAGGGCACTTTCTTTCTTCCTGGAAGGTTGGGAAGACACAAGCATTAGTGGTTATGGTTACCTCGTTAGATTTCACAGTCAAGAGCATATTAAAATGTATAGGTAGCAGCAGATCTAGTTCTCCAGAAGAATATGAAGACCACAACTTTGGTCAGACTTCTTGTTCACTTAAAAAGCTGTCCCTGAACAACCATGTGACTCATAGGCTAGTCAGAACAGATTTCTTAAGGGAAGTGGTTTACCATAATAACTTGATAGTAGTGTCACATCAGAAATATTTGGAAAATGTGATATTAACCAAGAATGTAATTCTGAGATGTCAAAAAATATTTTGTCTAAGGATGATTCAAACATTATAGTTGCAACAACAAGAAAAGTGAAAGAAAAAGCTTAGCAGGACTGCTGTCTCGTATGTGAGTATGTTGGGGTTTTCCCTTTGGTTTTAGCATCAAATGAGATGAGGAATAAACGTCCCAACTATCCTAACCTTGATCCAAAGTCCGTGGAAATCAGAGGGAAGATTGCTCTTATTTTCATGGGTGTGACCCTGGGATCAGGGATCAGGACCTATAGATCACTGCTTGTATTTGGGAAATCACCCCCTTCCCATTGCCTGTGAAGGAGCCCCAGTAAGATAAAGGAAAGAGAAAAAAATGTAAAGAGCTGGCTGTCATGGCATGCTACAAGGATTGACAGTGATCTGGTATTTTTCCTAGTGTCAGATGGCCGATCTCAAATCCTGGAACAAGTGAATTACACTGCTTTTTGTTTGCTTTTCCTAATAAACACTCTAGTGGTGACTAGATCATCTCATCAAATGATCACAAGTTCAGCTTTCTAGAGTAACTGGGACCCTATGTGCATTCCATTACTTATAGTACTTACATTGGGTATTTTTCCCTGACCACAAAAGTCATAAAACATTATTACCATTCAACAGATAACCAGGGAAAAGTAATATAACTGAGAAGAAAAAATTATTCCCATAAAGTTCTGATTCTCATTTCAGTGGCCCATAGCTGGGTCACAGAGTCTTATATAATGCAATTCCAAAACTACAGCTCTAGGGACAGACCTGGCTGCTGAGGTCTTGCACCAGTCAGGGCTTGAAATCCCCTAAGGACAGAGACAGTACAGCCACTCAGGGTGACCTGTTCCCCTGCTTCACTCTCCATGGGAACACTGAAGAAAATTTTTATTTTTGCCCAGCATGGACCTCTTACAGTCTGTATTTGTGTTCTCTTGCCCTTCCACCCCACACCACTGTGAGGCAACTGGCCCCATCTCCTTGGTAATCCTGTGAAGACAAGCAGGGACTATTAATTGCCCCTAAAGCCATCCCTTTTCCTGGATGACCCAGCCAAGCTCTCCAAGCCACTCCTCACAGGAGAAGTGCTCCAGTCCCACTGCCTTGGGGATCTTCCTCTGGACCTCATAACTCCTGCTGATTAAAAACATTCTCTTAAGAGTGTTGAATCTCTCTTTTCCCTAGAAGTTACAATATAATTTAGAAAAATCCTTTCATAACTTGTCTAAATTTCTGTGAGTTCCATTTCATTCACTTAGGCAACTCAAACTCAACACTGAATTTGTACAAAAAATATTTAAATACCAAACTAAAATACACAAAAATTTTAGCTATAACAATTAAATATCAAACTAAATGATAAAGAAAAATATAAGATGTAATTTTAATTTATAAACAACTGCAAATTTCAAAACCATATCCATCCCATTACAGGCACAAAACTTCATTGGAAAATGGCTGCAGCTTCCAATTCCACACATATTCCTACACTATACATTCCCTCAAAATAATTTAAGCTGCTACATAATTTCATTGGCACTTCTCACAGTAAGCCCTACCCTGAAGCTCTCCCATTCAGTTCAAAACCTGAGAAATTTTGCCACTCAGCTATAAATAGCTGGTAATTTAGCTAACTGAGAAAATGCTGACATAACGTCAATGTTTGTGGGATACAGTTAAAATGAAAGAGACCCTGGATAGTAAAATCAGTGCCACTTGAGTAAATTAATTCAGTCCCTGAAGAGCTATATGGTAGCTGTGGAATATATTTAAGGACCCAGAATAGAAATCTCACTTGAGAAAAATGGAAAATTCAGGTAACTAAAAAATAATTAAATGAAGTGAATAATTACTACAATTAATGGGGGAAAAAAATCTCTTGTCACTGAAAATATTTTTTCAATTATAAGGGCTAGGAGGAAACTATAGCAAAAACATCTTTTCTGCTGTCAAAATGCAAAAAGAATTCCAATGGTTGAGTGTATTCTACAGGCTTGAGAAGTGGGTGCACAGTAACCTCGTGCAGTTTAACAAGACCAAGTGCAAGGTGCTCCACATGGGTTGGGGCAGCCCCAGGTGTCAACACAGGCTCAAGGGGTTGAGAGCAGTCCTGCCAAGAGGGAGATAGGGGTGCTGGTGGATGAGAGGCTGGATATGAGCTGGTAGTGCTCCCTTATATCCCAGAAAGCCAATTGTATCCTGGGCTGCGTCCAAAGCAGCGTGGCCTGCAGGGTGAGGGAGGGGCTTCTGCCCCTCTGCTCCACTCTGCTGAGATCCCACCTGGAGTGCTGCATCCAGCTCTGGGGTTCCCAACACAGAAAGGACATACATGTGTTGGAGCAAGTTCAGTGGGGGTGACAAAGTACATCAAAGGGATGGAGCACTCTCCTGTGAAGAAGGCTGAGAGAATTGGGACTGTCAGCCTGGAAAAGAGGAGGTTTCAGGGTAACCTAATTGCGTACCTGAAGGGAATTTACAGGAAAGATGGGGCAAGACTATTTAGTATGTTGTAAAGACAAGGGAAGATGGGTTTAAAAGGAAAGAGAGTGGTTTAGATTAGGTATTTGGAAAGCAATTCTTTACTATGGAGAGGGTTGGGCACTGGAATAGGTTGCCCAGAGAAGCTGTGATGCTCAATCCCTGGAGGTGTTCAAGGCCAGGTTGAGTGGGGCTCTGAGCAACATGTTCTAGTGGAAGATGTCCCTGCCTGTGGCAGGAGAGTTGTAACAAGATGATCTTTAAGGTCCCCTTCCAACCCAAGGCATTCTATAGAATCTGTGATTCTATGATACATTGATTCAACCAGCAATCTTTTTGTAAGGGGGATACCTATTGAAAGCATTAATGATCTCAGCAGGTCAGGTTGTTGCCTGTATGTGTTTTTGATCCTCCTCCCAGATCAACTAGCAAAAACATGTTGAAGGGAGATAAACAACCATTTTTTGTTCTTAATATGACAACTGAACATGGAAGTACTAGGAAATCTATGAACAGCCCCATGTCTCTTTGTTCTTCTCTGGTTGTCTTTAGGCTGTGTGGACACTGAGATTCAGTCCATAGCATTTACCCTGTGGAGTCCACACTACCTGACCTTGAGAGTGAGCCAGTACCATCTTTTGGAGTTTCATTGCCTGAGAAATTAATTATATCATGGAAAATGTGGGAAATTAAGAAGTTTAGGATGAAGCAAGGAGCTGCAAAGCTCAGGGACTACATGACCATTAATCACTTTTGCAGTTCAAAGAAGAAAAAGCAAAGATTCTATGCTAATCTTATCTCCAGTCCATTTAACCAGTGATAAATGTGGAAAACTATTCAGGCAGCAGCAAAAATCTGAAAGAATCTTTCAAATCAGTGTCCCAGAGACAGTAAATTCTGCAGATTAGCCAAGTTTCAACTTCTCCAAGAAGTGACTAGCAACATCAGATGGCTCAGTCTCTAATAATCAACTTCAGAAGCTTCAGCTAGGTCTAGACATTTTGTGCAATAAGTATTCAAGTAAAAGAATAATATCTCAAATCTTATCATTGAAAGAGAAGCTGTGAGAAAAGAAAACAGTAAGAGGAATATGAAACCCTATTCCAGCACAGTATTATAACAATATTTTCAGAAAATTTTACTAGTACCAGTAAATTCTATAATTAAAGATAATTAGTTAATAACAAATACTTGCTTTTAATGCTCAAAGTGCTTGAAATAGATAAAGCTTCCCTTGCATTCTAGATGGGCAAATTAAAAGATGCAATAAAAATATGATATTGTGGTCACTAATGCTGTAATGTTTTGATACACTCTTTTTTAAAAAGCATCTCACTACTGTCTTTATTTACCATACAGTGCCTAATTATTTTTTGCTCCTATTTCAAGTCCCTGAGATGAAGACTTGGAATGTGTCGTTCAGTTTCACCTTATTTGAAGGCAGTTTTACTTTCCTGAAAAATCTGGAGCAGTTCAACCGATTTTAAAGGAATCCCTTGTATGTAAATTGAAAGAAAGTTCTCAGGATAAGATTATATTCATGAAAAGAGGTAGTCTTTTTCTTTGAAATGCTCACAGGACTATCACAGATTTGCTGTAAGTTCATTCCTGTAATACATACAACAGCTGTCATTGATGTTTCTACTCAAAGTAATGATGCCCATGAAGCTACCATAGCTTAGGTCTGTTTTCAGGAAAAATAAATCCATATAAATTCTTCTTAGGACTTATTTCATATTAACAGATATCTGAAAATGTACATATTTCAACCATGATTCCTCTAATTCATCACAGCACTGGCATACACAACAATTGCATGCAAGCATATAAACAATTTTTCACAACTTTTCTTATGGCATATTTATTACACAGTCAAATATTAAATTTTAGTAGTTGAAAGGAACAAGGCACAAGTTTTCATTAAAACCCATCTTTTTGAATGGCATGTAATGAACAAGTCATACTCTTACTTGTGACATTATTTTTAAAAAATATTTGTTGTGCTCTTTAAAGCAGTATACCAACAAAAAGCCACTCTTGCCAGTAAGTTTTGACTCAATTACAGTTAATGTTCAATAGATGGCAAGCAGAGAATGTCAAAGTCTAAAAAAAAATTTAGAAACTAAGAAAAAGCTAAAATAGCATCTCCGTGTCTAAAAAGTGGGGGTTTTGGTTACAATATTAATGAACATGAAATTTACACAAAATATTATTTACATTTTCTGAAGTTGAAAAATATTTGTTTAAAATTTCACTTTTCTTCTTCAAAATAATATTTCTGTGGGAAAAAAATAGTGACGTTTGTGTGAATGTAGGTTTAGATGAGTCTTCCTTGTTCCTCTTCTCCAGGTTAGGATAACCAGAATGCACACCATTCCTCCTATGGTTATCACACTGCTGGCAACATAGATATCACTTTAGGATGCCAGAACTCACACTCAGATACTGGTCTGTGTGTCACCAACACTGTCACAGATGGCTTTTTGAGACATCCTTTCTTAAGACACCTCCGATCACCAAAGTTCAAGAATAAGCTTCAGAACAGACTGAGAATATGAAATGTTGACACTAATTATCATAGTAAAGAGTTCTCAGATACCTAAAGGTTGAAAGATATTTGCAAATAAATGTTTTAATCAATGCATATGTAAACTCTTGAGTTAGGAGAGGGAATAAACCTTGGTAAGTACATCACTGCTGTGTTCATAGTGCACTGTTGCTGCTGTGTTCTTCATAATGCACTATTGGAATGGAAAGATTGATGCTTTCAGTTTTTTTAAAAAAGTGTATAAAATATTACATCACATTTTTCATCAAAAGGAAGTTGACTGTTGAATCAAATCATGTTTTGTTAGTTTTATTCTTAATGGAATTGGATGATACAAAAATTTGGTGTTCGTTAAGAATCTGAGAGTTTTATTTTTTCAGGATGCCCTGCTGAAAAAGTTAAGACACAGAAATTACTTTAAAAAATGGACAAAGATGGATAATTCTTTATAAAGAAAAATAAGGTATATAGAGAAAAATATCCTTCTCCTATATGTTAAAACAAAACTGTAAAAATATACTGTACATCACTATACAAATATCCACAATATTTTCTCTTGTTAACGGTATTATCAAGTATTAGAAGATATGGAACATGCTTATGCCAAGGACCTTAAAATCAATAGCTGCTTCCAAATGTTCTACTAAACTATCATCATATATTGTGTCAAAATCAAGGTTTAAAAAGCCAGTTTTCTAGGAAGAAATTGTATATTGTTAACTAGAATGTTTAAGGAAAAAAAGAACCAGCGGCTATTAACAAGTCACTGAATATCACACATTCCATTACAAACTTAGGTTAAACTATGACAGATACTCCTCTTGCAAGCTTTAAGCTGTAGCTGTAACTTGTTAAATTGGTGTGATTCTAATAGAAATTATAATCCTTAGATTAGTGAACAGAAATAATGATAACAAATGTGTCAATTGTTGTCATTTATATGCAGTAAACAATGTTTATATAGGTTCAGAATGGATTTCCTATTTTATGAAAAAGGTAATATAGAAGTTAAACTATTCATAGAATTCTTTACTGAAACCTAGTGAGATGAGGAATTATCAAATTAAATATATGAAAATAAAATCATGAGATTTTATCCTTAAATATATCCTCCTATGTGTCAATTGAAATCTGGAAGGAAACTTTTACTGGATGATTAATATATAGAAATGGCATTAAATAATATTAATTTTAAAAGGTTATTAAGACATTTAGCAAGTTCCAATTCAAATAAACCTCTGACAAATATGAATATTTATACTAAGATTAAAAATAATGGACACAGAAAAGTATCATTTACTTTTCTGTAAATGAGCACAGTCTTTCTCATACACGTATGGTAGTTCTACCTCAAAAAATTTTTTTCATTCCTCAAAGAGGCTGATTTTTGTGTTTATAAGGAAAATCCAGCAGATATAGCCTATTTAAGTGTTCAAAAGTAATTTAACAGGCCTTTATTAAAAGTCATTATGGAAACTGAGCACTTATTTAATAAGAACCCAATTTTTCCATTGTTTTATAAGTGGTTATCATGGAGGAAAATTACCATCAAAGTTGTGTATGCACCTATTCTCTAATACCTGTTATTTATTCAGTTTTGAATAAATTTGAAGTGCAAGTGTGGCAGAAGATTCTATTTCCTAGAAAAAATTTGTTCAGAACCTTAAGGAATGAGAATGTAAGCACAGAGCAGTAACAATGTATCAATTTATACCTTATTTGAACAGGTCAGTATACAATAATAGTTGACCAAACCCTTTTTTTTTATTTTTTTTTTTTAATCAGATGAGCTTTTAAACTTCCATTGTTATTCACGTTTGTCTTGGAATGCATGGAAAATGAACCTCCAGTATTACACAACAGGTATATGAAGGAAACAATTCATAGTGATCTACTGTAAGTGTCACAGTTACTGTGCTGCTGAGGGTCTGGGCATTAATGATAACAAACTCCCTCTGCTACCACATTGAAATGGTATTCAAACTTCTTTTATTGTAACACTCCTTATCCTTTTATATTACCTCTTTTGTTTTGTTTTTTTTTAATATCTCAATTTTTCTGTCCCACTATTACTGTCCCACTTCTCATTGAATATTCCTGTCTATTCTACAGAGGATCAATTTTTAATTTTTCTTCATTATATCTTTGCCTGAAAATAACTCAAATCCCAGATTAAAAAGTACATATATTGTAGAAACACATGCCAAAAAGCTCTGATTGCTTCCTCAATTTCCTGACAGTACTGAAAGCCTGGCACTGTGTAGGTACAAAATGAGAATAACAGAGCTAGTAAAAAGAGTAATTATAATTGTTGTATCTAGCCACTACTAAGGTCATAGTTCAAAGAACATCAGCTATGGACAATGATTTATACATTTGTCTGCAGTCTTCATTTCTCTGTTTTACTTAAGCTTTATGAGAAAACACAATTATAATAGGACTTAACAAAGCATACCAGTAATCCACCTGGGTCTGGAAAAATAATAAATTCTAGCAACATATTAATCTCACGTAAGAAAAAAAAACCAATAAGAAATAAAGAGTATCTGTGAAGTTCAGCCAGTTACCCTGACATTTTGGGTTTATATTATACATTGTTTAGCAATACTGTTTGATTGGACTTTGTCATGCATTTGAGGTTTCTTGCTGCCTCAATTTATAGTCTTAAATAAAGGTTTAATTCTGATGGATTTGTCACTGTTGCCTACAAATTCTGTCATGGTTTATAAACTAGCTTTAAAAACTGACTTCCCATGGATATATCTGTGTTGAATCTCTTCTTGTTATTCAGCATCCTAGTATATGTAGAAAAAGGTGACTTTCAAGACAAAAAAAAGTGGTACTTCAGAGGAAGTGATTCAGAAATTGTGGAATTATTTGCTTGTTTATTTTTCTATTATTATTTTAGGCCTTTTAACTATCACAGTTAAATTGTATAAGATTATCTGTAGCTTTTACTTTTATTTTGAGTAAATACTATGCCTAGTTTCTCAGACAGAGCCTGATACTATCAGTAGCCATCTCATCATTTACTCCTGGGTTGAGAAATTCCACATGAGATCGTCTTTCCTTCAGGATACCTTGGGCAGAAATAGTGTCTCACAGACAAGCTGGACTTCAATTTCTGTTGAGTTCTTTGTCTTCAAACCTATTTTACTCTTGACTTGTTCTGCCAAGTTGGGTACCAAGTCTGTGCTCTGGAAAGTTGCATGACTACACTTCAGTGTGGCAAGAGCAAAGTATTTTGTCTGCATTTGTTGCTCCTTGCCATTCCTACCCAGAGCACCCCTAGGCTGTGTTTCTGCTGCTCATCTTGAAATTATGCTGTGTTGGTACTTCTCTTCCCTCTCATCTGTGTCAGAAGCCAAGCACTGTTCTGGCAGCACTAAGTTTTGCTACAACATCTGAAGGAATTAGTTACCTAAATTCTCAGTTAGGCCATCAGGATACCTATCCTAAGCCAGCTGTATTCAGCAAAATTTAATTTGATACTAATCAGATGTCTAAATTTTGATTGTTAAATGAGGTGAAATTCTTATCTCTAATTGGACTTTAAAAACTATTTTTGTGTGCCTGTCAGCATTTTTAAATACTTATGAAATTCAGAAGAGTTAGGTCAGCATTTATCTAAATTGAGTAAAATTGAGGCAGAATTACACAATTGCGATACACTTTTATCTTCCCAAATTACCCTCCCAGGTGGTTACAAGCACAGATATACTCAAACTAGTTCATTTCAAGCTTCAAATTAGGGGCAGTCAACTGGTGCTCAACCTAAACTGAAAAATCCACTTCTGCAGGATGATTTATTCTTCTCTGAGCTCTGCCCTGTTGTGAAATCAGCAGTTCAGAACCAAGAAGAGAAGTCAGACAAAGAGGCAGATGCTGAAGAGGGGTAAGCAGAAATCCTAGGGAGCAGGTTGCATTGACAATCTTACAGCAACCCTTTCTCTGTCTTGTTCTTGATCTTTCCATGCACAGGCTATAAATGCCCCTGACTGCCAAGTGCACACATCAGGGCTTCCCCATCCCACACCTCAGCAAAACCTGACAGGGATTGAGAGTTGCACATACATCTGCTTCTGTTCCCAGTTTAGCAGTAGTTTAGATGCAGCCTCTTGCAGTTTGTGGGTGAGATGTGGATGAGCAGCTGGTCAGATGGCATGACCTTTGTCACTCGTGCTGGGCTGTGTGGGGCTGCTGCCCAAGCATGGCTCTGCACCCAGGGGCACAGGGGGTGGATGGAGCTCTCCAGAGTCTTGGTGTGATACCTCCTCTCACAGCAATTTCTCTAGGCATGTTTCTACACCTTCCCACACGCCTTCCCAGCTAGACCCACCTGTTGCTGAGACATTGATTGAGAAACTGTCACAGCAGTTTCCAAAGTGGGTATCTGCCCTACTGTTTTAAAATATGCTTTCTTCACAGGCCCTCAATATGAAGTTTAAACATTAATCTCAAAATTTTCTGTGTTGTCTTTGGTCTTGCATTAGCAAGTTTATTTCCTTATAACACTCGTAGTTGAATTAGTGGTAAGGGGAAAATAAAAAGAAAAAGGGAAAAAAAGCACAGGATATTTTATTTCTCTTCTAAACCACACTAAGAAATCTTCCCTATATCAGCAATTAGGGGAATTTTTGAGACATTTCAGAGGTGATTTAGAACTGCATAATACTCTATCTGTCTTTGAACTTAAAATTAATCTGACCTGGGTTTTTTGTTTCATTGTTAGATGAGCTTCTCCTGTACTAATGTTTACAGGAAGTAAACTTGAAATTTTACTAATAGCTCCTGACTACTTGGAATGTTAAACTACTGACTGCAAAGATTTGTGCACAGATTTGTGCAAAGATGCTACAGATTAAATCAAATGGGTTGTTAACCTCTGTACCCAGAATACTTTCTTAGTGCACTGCCTCAAAGGCAGTTTCAGACTCCAAAAGGAGATCTGACTTATTTCACAGACACAGCTGCAAATGAATGCATTCTTACCTTGTGCAAATGTGCCAGAGAACATTAACATTAACCTTTGCACTTAACTCATAAATATGATAAAATAGAACCTATATTAATTATTCCTCAGTTAGTTATGACCCAGTTGTCATAGGATAGAATAGTTTCAAATATGCTGTAATACTCTTTTCTATATTTCTTGAAATTTCAAGGTTACCCCAAGAAGCTTATTTAAGACGCTATAATATATAAAAGAATGTTGATAAGTAATGTTTTCTATCATTTTTTTCAAAGTCAGAACAATTCCTCATTATATGTTTGCATATTGCTCTATACAAACAAGACCTGATTTCAATTACAGTTGTTAGTCACTACTCTAATTACTCACAATGGAATCAGGTAAAACACATACTTTTTGGAGTTTCTGTGGGTTTCATTATTAGTATACATTAAATATTTATATGTGTTCCTTTCCATATCCACATAGGTAACAACACCATAAATTAACACCCTATGACTCACCAAATCTTTACCCTAATTGCTATATCTCAAATTCTGCCCATTTCCCGGTGAATCTATTTGCTGGAATACACTTGTCATTTGCAAAGATTGAGCATGTGGAGGGCTTGGGCATCTCTGATGTGGGACAGTAATCCCTTCTACTGAACTGATGCATATTTAGAAAGTTACATTGTACTGGTTTTTAACAGGACCAGGGATCTTCAATCTTTAGCCCTCAGAGGTAGTTGAGGACTTGATGGAAATTATTCAAATGTAATTGGGCTCCTACTCACATGAGAAGCTGTGCCCAAGTGTTTGAACTACTCCTGAGGACAGATGTTTAAGGGATTGTAAAAATGAATAAATAAAACAGAAACATATTTATTATTGTCTCCTTCACTTAAAAAGTTTGAACCTTTTGTCCATAAAGTAAATAATCTGGTATTAGTTCCTGTTTCAGTCTAAGGATATTCAGATCTCCCACCTACCTGAATTAGGCATTGCATTAATTTAAAAAGATAACCACTGGAAAAGAAAAAAATCAAAAACCAACAACCAACAACCAATAAAACAGAACCTATCACCACACAAACCCCTCATCAAACAAGCCCCACAGTTTTGGTGGCAGAAACCACACTCAAGCAGCCTTGTACCTGAGATGAACACTACTACCAAGCTGTGGATTCTTTTGGATGCCCCAGCTCTGGTGAGAGTGCCCTAACTCCACGGGGCATCATAACCCATCCTCTTGCAGCAGCTCTCTAGTACTGACTATGCAATATTTCCCTCTCTTTTGTAGTTTGCCAAGAACCCTTTTGTTCTGTGAACTTCTAATTGCAGCGCATAACGTCACGTATATTGGTGATATTTCAAGAGACCAAATTGAGTTTGATCTAGAGGTTTTAATTTAAATCTAGCCAGATTTAGATGAATGCTAGGGAAACCAGCTTTTGAGGCCAGGCAGCCCTGCTAATGTGTATAGAGAGCTGCAGGCACAGGAGGACTCACTTGCCAGAGGGCTTCCTGTGTCAGGGAGCTACTGTGGAAAGTTTCTCTAGATCATACTTTTCAATGAAAAAGCCTAAAACCATTCTGCATTTGACCATAATTCATGAAGATATTATTACCAGAGTTACTGTACCAGACCCAGAGGTGCTCTCTGAACCAAAAAATAGTGCTTTTGTTTCTCCTCTGGAATGCACATATGATTGCCTTTATTCAGTCTGGTGTCTTTATGCTAGTGCAGCATATTTTTTAATTCTTATTTACTCCCAAATGCTTTTTTAATTAACTTTTTTTTGGAACTTATGAAATAAATTTTCCATATTTGCCGAGTCTTTTAGTAGGAGTGTTCTCTCTTCCTTTGCCAAAGTATACATAGCTTAACAGGTTTGAAATAACCAATTCATGGTGTTAGCATATGGTGGAGTATATGATATGTTTAGTACACAATGCAAATAGTAATAAAAAACTATAGTTTGAAAGCTGACAACAAATAAATAGCTCTAGAAATTCTCATCCTTAATAAAAGAATAATCTGCCTAAGACACCAAGAAATCAAGTTAATTTTTTTAATCTCATCTATCTGAATGTTTGTATATCATATTTTGGTGTTCGTTTTCTGTACTGCCTTGATAGAAAATATATTTAAAGTCAGATATAATATAAATGTAGCTGAAAGTCTTTTTAAATGTTTTAAACCACTTGAAGTTATACTGTGAATGACTGTTTTTCTGGATTTTGAAACCAGTCTGACTTTTAGATGCATAATATGAATGGAAGTGTATACTAATTTACATGTAATTAGCATTGACATTTTATAAGGCTGAAACAGTTTTATGCCTCTTTTGGTTGTCTGTTGTAAACAATCCTATAAAGAGACCATTCTGACATAGCACAGAACATACTGTGCTCCTGGTTCTCACAAAACACATAACCATATTTTGCAATGAATCTGCTGCCATCAAAGAAGCATGAACAGAAACAGCCACTGCTTTGCTTTAGTTCTACTGGGGCTTTGTACTTCTATCATATGTTGCCCTCTATCCTTTTTGTCATTTAGACTTGGACGAAATGAATACCAAATGCCACTAAATACGAGTGGAAACCTTTCACATTTATTCTGAAGTGGCTACAAAGGGTACTGAACAGTAGAGAATCAGACTGAGATTAAGCTTCTGTTTAACTTGCTATATAAATTCAAATGAAGTATAACTTTTTGAATTGAGAGTGAAAAGGACATTAAAATAGACTTCAAAGAGGGAAAAAGTGAAGAAAAGTTAACTCCCAACTGGAATTTCTGTTATGGCAATCGGTCTTTCTCACTGTGAATCACACCACGAACATATGTCTCTCAGAAGAGCCCTGCTGATTGCTATGAAGCTGTAAGATTTGCATTAGCTTAGGATGTAACCCACTATTTCAGTGTGGTATCTGCTAACAATTAGCCATGAATTATTTTACACAAACAAAGCCAAAGACATATTATTTTCATTTCCTCCATAAAGCTCCTTTTGCTTGCCTAATAACAGTTGCCATGTATTTCCCACGCCAAAATTGATGTTATGTTGGCAACAGAGCAAGGAATCACACTTTCAAATTTTCTGTAAAAGCACTACTTTAATTAACATCTGGCCACTCCCAGAGACAAAATACTAGACAATATGGATCTCAAGCCAGACTTAGTACAGCAAGCCCTACATTTCTAAATACTTCTCTTCATTTTTTGTATTTCACAAGTATACTGAGGGCTGTTTGCAATTAATTTTTGTGGTCCACAAAACTAAAACTTGTCCAGTATAGCTAGAGTTCAGCTGAAAGCCTTCTTGCTTTCTTCTAGCTTTTGATGGCCACCAGAAAGAAACTTTTAAAACACAGCTCTGTGGAGAGAGATTAAACACCCAATACATGCACAAGAGGAAAAAAAGAGGGTACACAATTCTATCCACTACTGAGGTCAAATAACAAACACCTGGTTAAGACAGGGAAAAACAGCGTCTCTTGTGATTTCTTCCTTTACACCAGAAAAATGCTGAGGCTCACTGACACCAGCCAATCTGGCTATTAGCATAACTGTTATAGCGAAATCATAAGTCTCTTGTGTTTCCTTCTTTTCCAGTCATAAAAAGGTGAGGCTTGTCTCACACTTATATCAAACACTACATTTAAATGTTGCAGTTTACTTTCTCTTTAGGGAAATCACCCACCAGGGTCACCAGGCTAATTACAGCCCACTTTAAATCATTGGAAATAGGAAGAAAGTAGGAGTGAGAGCGGGAAAACAGACAGATACATTATTAGTGACATTTCTTAGCTTTGTAATTTATTTTCTCCTGAGACTTCTATGAGCTTCCCAGCATCTTAGAAAGAATGATTTCCTGTCCCCGAGCTCCCATTTCCAAAAAATTGAGCCAAAATTTTCTAAAGTCGTTTAGCAAATTCTCTTTCCCTTTTATAACTGCAGTTCATTTATTGTGCCTTTCTTCTCTTTCTTTTCTTCCAAGTAGTGTCTCACTGTCTGATCCATGAAAGCCTCTCCTCCCACCTTTTGGCAGTGGGATCATAGTAACTGAGTGACACTCTATCAATAATCATTCTGGCTGCTAGAAGAAGAGCTTGCTTGTTTCTTCCCAGATGGCAAGAGTAGGAATGCACCCAAAGAGTTTACATCTGACTTGAAGTTTATGTGAGATACTGCAGGAAACTAATCTAAGCTAAATAAAAGCATTGTTCAACTGAGACAGCATTTCCTTACAGCATCTGCTAGTTTTTACTGAACCCAGGTATTAAAACAGCATTGCTCCAAACTGTTCTCAATTGCTAAATGGCCTGGATGAAAACACACACTGATTTCCATCATAACAACTGCAATCACAGTTTTGACTTTTTCTTGTAGATAATTACTAATTATTGTCTTCGTCAAGAAGCACAAGTGGCTCTTGAGTTCAAAGTCTTTCAGTCACCCATAAATTTATCCACCTTAAACTGTATCATAGTCCTTGTTTCAGGTCTCACCCTCAATCATTCTGCTGCTGTCAGAACTAACCAACAGCTACTCCTCCTTTGTAGGGCACAGCATCACAGTGTGTCTTGAGGCTGTGAATCAACATCCCATCGTCAAAACAGAAAGGAGGCTGGCCCACAAACCAAAGCAGAAGATTATGCTGTTATTTTGAATGATGAGCTTCCCAATAACTGCAGTTGGATTGTTATGATCCATTAAATACACATTCTTTAACATAGAGTGTTCTTTGATGTTTAACTGGAAGGGATTTTTATGACTGAAATATGACATAATGCATACGGGTAGTCTACAAAAATGAAAAATGGCACAAACTTAACAAAGAAAAGAATGTAGGAAATCTGAACCCACTCTGAGTCTGGATTCACTTCTGTTGTCACTGTGCTCTGTTTGCATGATCAGGCTAAGATAAAAGCAGAGTTGAATGTTCTTCAGACTTAAAAGGTTTGTTCCTCATTTAAAGAAAAAACGATGCAAAGTGAGAGATTTTTCTCATGAGTAATCTCTGTAGAGGTTTTACTTCTTTGAAGCCAGACAGCAATGAACTTCATGCTATCAGCTTTCCCTAGAAGAATGGAAATACACATTATACCCTGCCTTTGAATTTGCCTTCTGATGCATTTCTGACCTGTCTGGCATCTAACTGTGTACCAGACAATGCCTGTGTATTTGAGGTTTGTTTTAGATAGGCAATTCCCATGTTTCTACTATGTTTTGGAAGAGATTTTAGGTGTGTGATTGTAAATCATGGTTTGCCACTTAGACCCACATTCAGAGAATGGTTAATGGCCTGTCTCATTTTGCAGAGAAGATGTAGCCTTTCTCCCTCCAAGATCTGAGAAAAATCCAATTAATTTAAGTATTTTCTTATTCTCAGTCATGTGACTTTTATATTTTGGGAAATTCCTACCCCAGATCTTTTTCCCAAAGGTAACATGATCTAGAAAGTTTATTCCAGACATCTGCCACATTTCAATGATCTTAAATCCCTTTATTGGTCTGTTACATAACCTGACTCCAAAACATCTCTCTGTTTGTTGTTTATAGGTAGGTCAGAGAATTTCTGGTTCCTGCTTCTTTTCATCTTCAAGTGCCAGGTGACATCTCACTGCTCTAGACAGCTCAAGGGTAATTGTTTGTAGATTGTTTTACCTATCTAGACCATGTCTTGATGACACAGCAGAGAGCTTCATTCTCCTCAGAAGAGGGGTAGTCACCTCCGACCTCAGAAGCTGTGTGACTCCATTTTATTGAGTGCAAATTAGAATCCAATACAATAAAAGGCAACATTTTAAACAAAATGGGACCATGTGGGGAAAAAAAGGCTCCCCTTAGTATATTTCAAACTTGTGTATCATAAGTGCCCATTCTTTACTTCATACTCCAATTTTCATCAACTTCAGCTTTGTTTTGAAAATAATGTAAAGTTAATATATTTCAATGCATTCTATCATTAATTCATAAAACTTGCTATATGTACAATTGTTACAAATAACTTCTCTGAATTATGAGCTCTATAAAAAACGCAATTATTTTTTCACTCCAGCATATTTTGTAAACTGTGAGTAAGTCAGTAAGCAAAATGATGGCAATAGTTAGAAAAAACATTATTAAATTGACTTGAGTTTGAAGTTAAACCGTAGTGAAATTGATATTTAACAAGTTTCTGTAATCTGACCAAATGTGTTTATACAATACTCTTTCAAATGTTGTATTTAAAGTGATAATAATAAATTCTGTACATGAATTCTGTAAATTCACTGGTATTTAGAGAAGTTGGATTAAGACATAGACCTGAACTCCATTTCCTTTGCATATTTCTGAACCACACAAACATGTTAGTACATGTACACATATGTGCATACACATGCAAAATCTCAGGATATAACATTCCTCATATAAATCATTCATACCCAGCTTTTTTTTCAAGACCCAACCCTTCAGCAGTGCTTATGATCTCTTGTAAAATTAACATTTTATTCAGAGATACAGCCTCATCTGGTTACACTAAATGATGCCTGCTGAAATCCCTGAATATGAGAATGAACACTTGGTATATCTTTTTATACATATTGCTTCTTTTGCCTTGATAATTTCAGTAAGGTTTACATTCACTACCTTTTGATTACTTCTGTTATTATTTTTCACCCTTACACCCTTACACATTCTGTGATAAACATTGACATATATGAGATCAAGTATTTCAAATTTTTCCCTGCATCATGGAAAAAAATGCAACCCCCCTTTCTAACACTGTTCTGAGAGAAATTTGAGCATTCACTGAAGAATACCTTCCCAATCATGAAAATTTTCATTCAGCATCAGTTTTATCCTTAATAAATCTTAGAAAACAACTGTTATTTTCCTTTGTGGATATTTCTCTGTATAAACAGAAAATGGAGTAAAGCTTTTTATTTTCTCTTAATGAAAGTTAAACTCTATTTGCTGTCATGATATTTTTCCATTAGCATGCTCTTTTGTATTTTGCAGTCTTCTGCATATGGCTGTCTGTATAGCTGATCAGAGCAATTCAACCATGTGCATCCTAAACAACTTTTTATGAGGTTTAAGTCAGTTATTCTGGATTGCTGATGAACTGTCACCATTGTATTCACTGTCATGAAGTTCCCAATCCATGCAGGGTCACACTTTTCCTACATAAAAGCGTAATTGTGCTCTGTCTTATCACCACCTTGTCAGCTCTGTACCTGTTATACCTGTTATATTTTAAGTAATAAAAACCAAATAATGTCCTCATAGAGGAAGGTGATGGAATAGATCATCCTAATCTCCATCATATACCTTTGCAGGACAACCAGGAATCAGGTCCAGACAACACAGGGTTATGAAAGGCAAGTACTGATTTGCCAACATGATCTCTTTCCTGTCACAAAGTGACCCACTCTGTGGATGAGGAAAAAGCTGTGGACATTGCCTACCAGACTTCAGTAAAACTTTTGATACCATCTTCCACAGCATTATCCTGCAGAGAATGGCTGCTCATGGCTTGGACAAGTGGGCTCTTTACTGGTGGATGGCTTGGCCAAGAGATTGGTGGTGGATGAAGTAAATCCAGTTTGAGGCCAGTTACTGGGGCTGTACCCCAGGGCTCAGTCCTGTTTAATATCTTCATCCATTATTTGGACAAAGGGATTGAGTACATCCTCAGTAAGTCTGCAGAAGACTCCAAGTTAGGTGGAAGTGTTGATCTGCTAGAGGGCAGGAAGGATCTGGCAGAGGGAACTGGACAGGCTGGATAAACAGTAAGAGTACAGCAGCATAAGGATCAGCAAAGCAGCAGGTCCTTCTTCTGAGTTACAACAACCCCATGCAACATTTCAGGCTTAGAGAACAGTGGCTTGAGAGCTGTTCAGCTGAAAGGGACTTGGAGGTACTGTTTAAAAGATAGCAGGATATGAGCCAGGGTGTGCCCAGGTGGTGAAGAAGCCCAATGGCATATGGGCCTGTATAAAGAACATTGTAGCCAGCAGGACTAGGGAAATGTATTCAGCATTGGTGAAGACACATCTTGAGAGTTGTGTCCATTTCTGAGCCCGTCACTTCAAAAAGTACATTGAGGTGCTGGAAAATGTTCAGAGAAGGGCAATGAAGCTGGTGAAGGGTCTAGAAAGCATTTCCCCTGAGGATCAGCTGAGATAATTTGGTCTGGAGAAGGGGAGATCTCATTGCTCTCTGCAGTTACCTGATAGGAGGATGTAGCAACATGGGGGTTGGTCTCTTCTGCTATGTCTCAAAAGAAAGAATGAGAGGAAATGGCCTTAAGTTGTGCCATGGAAGGTTCAGATTGGGTGTTAGAAAAACAGCTTTCACTGGAAGAGTGGTTAGACATTCAAATAATTTGCTCAGGGAGGTGGTAGAGTGACCTTCTCAGGAAGTATTCAAGAGGCATCTGGATGTGGCACTTTGGGATATGGTTTAGGGGTGATTATGGTGATGCTGGGTTAATGGTTGAACTAGATGATCTAGATATCTTCCTACCTTCATGACTATGTGATTCTGTGGTTCTGTGATTCTGTGAAAGCGTTAAAACTGTAGTAAATATATTCCATTACATTTGGAACGAACTGAGTATGTAAGTAATATTTGCAGCATTTCTTTAGATAGACTACATTAAACTGAAAACATACTTCAATTTATTTCATTTTTTTTATGATTGAAGCTGTTTCTTTGTTTAATTTGTTCAGATGCTCTGGCTTTTTACTTTACAAGTCCTCTATAAATACAAACTGTGTTTTTGTGAAGATCTGAGCAAAGAAAATTTTGTTGAAATGAATGAAAAGACCTTTCAGTGTCTCACTGTGCCTTTCAGATTTTTTCATAGTTCGGCCAGGTTTTCTGAAGAAATCTCTATCCCTACTTATCCACAAGAGTGTACCGCATAGCTTCAGATGAGAAAGTACTAGTGAACTTTAATGGGAGTTCATATCTTTTACCAATTATTCAGAACTGTCTCTGAAGCCATCTTTCTAGATCTTTCTCCATTTCTTTAGCATTCACAAGCATTGCAAGACCTAGAGTATGTTCTCAGGGCTGGACTTCTGCCCTAAATGTAGGTTGATGAAAATAGGAAAGTCCATTAAAAGTTTTCAGAGGTATCTATAGGGTAAAGAAATTGAGCTTGTTATCCTCTAGGATCTTGTGTTAAGAATTAGAAAACTGACTGCATCTTTCAGAATGGGAAAAATAATCATAATATAAATTAACATGCATAGTGCTTCTACTACTATAATTCAGTTCCTCACTGGAAATACCATAAACTCACAAAATAGTTTGAGCTGGGAAGGATCTGAAAAGTCATCTAGTCCAATCTCCCTGTAATGAGTGGGAAGGCCTTCAACTATATAACATTGCTCAGAACCCCATCCAGGCTGACCTTGAATGCTTCCAGGAAGAAACCATCTTCAGTGTTACGCCACCCTCATGGTAAAAAATTTCATCTATATTAAAAAAAATATTTGTAATATCTAGTCTGAATGGAAACCTGGAATCTTCCATAGTGTTCTGTCTCAAAAATGATAAATATGTAACAGCAATTTTCTTAAGCCTTTGAGGTCTGATAAGTAATGGATAGGTAAAGAGGAGACACATGGATTCCAGCAGTAAACCAAAATAATCTGGATAGTGATTTTTTTTTTGTATGTTTGTAAGCTGTGTGATCCAGGAGTGCTATCCCCTTTTTTAATAAGAAACACATCTCCTTAGGGATGGTTCCAATATTATCCAGTGATTTGAAAGTGATTAGTAGACATCCACACAATTTGGCTTATTAATAATGACACCTTAGAGTATTCCTGCTAGAATATGTCACTTCAGTTCCAAAGAATTCAAGGAATGTTATCTTCTTAATTTGAATTTTCCTGTCTCTGTCATATACAGTCCCAAAAATTACATCCAATGCTTGACTTCAGAAAAAAAAAATTCAGAAGAATGTCATGCAGTTTACTGCTCTGTTTTGTCTTTACATTCATTTTTTCCACACATCTGTGTTGTTTCCCAAGGTGTCCAGAGCCAGATGGATATACACTTGTTAAAATATTCATCATTCTGTAAGTATTAACAATCATCAAGGTCCCAGGAAAAAAACCATATTTCTTCTGTATTGGCTAACAGTTAAAAATTGCAAGGACTCAGACTGTAAAGAATGAGACACAAGGATAAAATTTACAAAAATATTCTCATTTGAGTCCAGGTTTAAAAATCTTAGAGGGTACCAATAAAGTGCACATCGCTGGAAGAGAAACAGTGTACAATCAACCAACCACATATATACTTATCCCATGCCTAAATCCAAAACACATTTTACACCAGTGACACCCTCAGTAGGTCCCCAAATCCCAAAGTAACTGTGTGCTTGAGTAGAAGCCAGTCCTTAGTGGAGAGGAATATTTACATCACCTACCATTAAGAAACTGATTAATAGGAGGATAGTCTTGCCAGCATCCCTACAGAGACACTGAAAAGTTGTAGACTATTCCAAGCATGTTCCCATCCTGAATCACCATATCTAAAGGAAAGAAAGGGAGAAACGAAGTTAGGTGCCAAAAAATTAGGCTGTGGAGATTCCTCATGGCAATCAAAAGGAACTGAGCCTGAATATACAAACAAACATGGTGAAAATTCCAATTTAAGAAAAATAAGATTGGATGAAACTAAAAAACAAACAGTCTGGAATAATTTTATGATTGAATATGTGCCTCTGCTCTTGAAATTGGCTGCTGTACCCAAATTCTGGTGAGGAACATAACAACAAATCTTCTAGCCCTGATTCTGTATTTCCTGCATCTTCTGTAAATTTTGCCTTTAAAATGACAGGTGACAATGCAAAATATGGAAAACAGCAGAAGAGGGTTAATTGGTTAAAGAATAACAGATTTTTTAATAACTGTTCCTTAAAGCTCCCCCAGCCCTCATTTTAGTCTCCTTAATGAAATAAGAAATGTATTTTTACAGATGTGTAATAGCACAAAATGTAGAAATTAAAATATATCTAAAACCTCATGTCTTATTCACAAGGAGACTTTTGGTGAAAAAATCTCTGGATTATAGGAGGGTAAGCAGGAAGAGTCAATAGGGTTTACAAATCCCAGGTGTGTGGGATGATTCAGCATGGCTAATGAGTAAAATCTCTACTTCATTTAATGAAAAACTTCAATGTGTAGTCTTTTATGGTGGGTGATGAAAGAAGAATAAGCTTATTGGACACACGTTTTCTTTGTACTCTGCATTTTTCTCATAGGTTCATGTGGTTCTGTACTTCTAACTATAAATAAAAGTTTTAAGGGTTTTCCTAGATGCTGATAAGGGTTACATAGCAGGTCAAATTATCTCTTAAAAGCACACAAACATCATTCACTCAAGGAGATACACAGGTCATGGCAATCTTAGGCACATCTACAGGCTGAGTGTAGAAGTGATGGAGAGCAGCCCGGTGGAGATCTTGGGGATGATGGCTGATGAAAAGTTCCACCACACTCCAGCTCCATGAGCTGGAAGTGTGCACTCACAGCCCAGAGAGCCTGAGCTGCACCCAAAGCAGCATGGCCAACCTCAAAGGAGGTGGTTCTCCCCTACTCTGCTCTGATGAGATCACACTTGGAGTTCTGCATCCAGCCCTTGTGCCCCCAATGTAGGAAGAACATGGAAGTGTTGGAGCAAGTCCAGAGGAGGGCCATGAAGCTGCTAAGAGGACTGGAGCACCTCCTCTACAAAGACAAGAAAATTGAAGCTGTTGTGCCTGGAGAAGGTTGTGTGGATACCTCAAAGCTCTTTCTAGTATCCAGAGGAGGCCAGCTGGGAAGCCAGAGAGGGACTCTTCATCAGGAAATGCAGTGATAGGACAAGGAGTAATGGATACAAGCTGAAAGTGGGGAAATTCAGGATAGATATTATGAAGAAATTTTTACTGTGAGGGTGGTGAGGCACTGGAGCAGGCTGCCCAGGGAGGCTGTGGATGTCCCAACCCTGGCACTGTTCAAGGCCAGGTTGGATAAGGCTTTGAGCAACCTGGTCTAGTGGAAAGTGTCCCTGCCCTTGGCAGGGAGGGTTGGAACCAGATAATCTATAAGATTCCTTCAAATCTGTAACATTCTATGATTAGACACAATTATCCTGGCACAGACTTAACAGAAAGAAACCTTCTGAATACATGTTGGATGTTGTAATTCTAAAATTATCTCTTAACTACCTTTAGAGGCTACTAAGCAAGTTCTTTCACAGGGATACAGGAAAGAAAGAAACATAATTCACTGATGGGCTGAGAGCTGGGTTGATTTAAGGAGTTCCAAATCTATCTTTTGTAGATGGGATCAGAAAGATATGATGTGTCTGTTAACACATATATACAGATTAGGGAGGGGATTGAAAAGTAAAGTAATGTAATTTACTATAAATAATTCCTAGCACTGTGTATGACTGATTTTAAATGCTGTAGCTCTGGGGATTAGGAACATGTTGCTTCTGCTAGTCAAAATGCTGACCATCATCATTTCTACACATTCCCATTTCTGCCCTGTATGAAATCTAACCTAATTCTACCCCTTAGGTGTATCACATTTAATGCATGCTTACGAAATAGGATTCCCATATTACTTTTACAAGTATTTTTAATTTTCTTAGCTCTTTAGAAAGCAATTTAAAAAAAAAAAAAAAAAGAAAAGAAAAAGAAGGCTTTGTAGTTTTCAGTCTCTTCCCAGAATTTCTGTGGACACTTTTTATTCTGCTGGCATCAGACCCCAGTAAACTGTGTTGTACAGTAGGTTCTTCCATCTCTCCTTCCTCTTCATTTTTCCAGAGGCATTTATAGATCTTAAGACCAAACAACTTCAACTACTAGCTTCCAGAAGACACAGCGTCCCAGATTTTCATGTGGCTGAGAGTTCTCTATGTTTCCAATGTCTTCTTTACTTCTTTCCAAGCCAAATCCAAGCTATTTTTTCCTTTGCACTTTGCCTTTTAAATTTCTGTTTGCAGAAGGAAAGATACCAGAATTTAAACTGTCTTTATGCCTGTATTAAGTTCTTGTCAGTTGCCAGTAGTTTTAGAGCAGTATTGGAAGCATTGCTGTCTGTATTTGAGATGCTTTGCCAACATAATGCATGGAGACAGCCAAAGCTCTTTGACAGAATGGATAGTAGGATGAAATTATAAAGCTAAATGAATAATTATAATTTGTCAAAATAAAAGAAAAACAGGTCTCCAAATGAAATGACAGGTTTAAAATGGAAAATAACTCAGTTGCTGAATTCAGTGTTACAAGATACCTTGTGGCCAACATAGTGAATATTTTCAAAGAGTAAAATCCATAGATAAGCTTCATCAGAGGCATCCTAATAGAGTTAGCAGAATATCACCTCCAGTTCAGAAGTTTTTAACCATGTAATAACCAGAAGCTAAGTTATATGATTTGTTCAACAGAGTCAGCAATTCAGGGTACTGAGATAATGGAGTTTCAGTCTGAACCAGGTAGACCGGATTCATCTCTTTACTTTGCATGCTGTAGTGTAAGCAAGCAGTGTATTCTTCCTTTAATAGATCCACTGTGATGGGCACTGATCTTTATCTAAACAAGTCTGCTATTACCGTGAAAAATGCTTAATGCCTGTGTCAAATCAAGAACATGCTGTGCAGAAGTACAGTTTGTAGCTGGCACTGAATACCCCTATCTGTGTGGTACTATCAGCAGCCAACTGACATTTTTGGACTGCCTTCAGAGTCTCCTGTTTGATGTGAACACTTTGCACTTTGCATGGCCATCAGAAGACAATTCTGTAGGCTTCTACATTTATTTAGAGCAATTTAGGTTTACTAAACTTTTTTAAGTACCCTCGTCTTATTTCTATATTTATTGCAAACCATCTCCTCTGCAGCTGATTAAAGTTTCTGAATCCTCTTCTTTATCTGCCTGTTATATCTTCAGTAATTTCCTATTAGGTTTTTTTTTTTTTTGCTCTGTTCTCTCACACATTTTTAAGTAAGCATATGTTGTTCTGAGTAGGACATAAAATGTTTCTGCACTATGACCTCTGATGTCAATCCACAGCTATGGTAAGAGCAATCTCTTATTTTCTAATCTAAAAATCAAGGGTCCCTTTCTTTGTTCATAGTATACCAAGAAAAACCAAAATGGAATAAATTTCAAGTGTTTCACTGAATAAGCCATTACCTTGAATAAGGCTTTTGTAATGCCAATGCACTGTGACTCATGTAATTCAGATGTGAAGCTAATATGCTGTTTGAAAATGTACCCGCTGCTGAGATGATTCCTAAACAGGGAGGCAGAGAAGTGATTATTAGATAGGACAAGACATGAGCTGAATTACTGAAATGTGCGATAAAGAAATCTAAGCCTCTACAATTTGCCTGTCAAAAATGAAGCTTTTAATCAATTTAATCAGTGTAACAATATATTAGCTCAGCAGCTTGCCATCTCAGCATGTAATTTTAACTATAAAGAACATTCTACAAACACTATAAAGCTCCAAAGTGCTCTTTAAAAAGTCTCTAAAACATAAACAAGGTTTTTAATAGCCTGTGTCAGCAAGACTAGAACAAATCACAGGAATGTAATGAAAAAGATTTTTCTATTTCCCTTAAAAAAGGATTCTACAGCCCTTGTTAGATAATTTGACTACACCCTCATTCTTCTGTGGAGGCAAAATTTAACCTTGATTTGTCATCTTCTCTCCAAAATCTCACTATTTTCATGCCTCATGAACTACTTATACTAATCTTCATTAGTTCTTTCAGGGTACTGAAATCATCCATTCTTAATTCCAACAGTATCCTGGCATACACACTAAAACACAAAGGAATGTTATAAAACAGTACTAAGGGCAGTAAAAAAATTCACCCTCAAACTGCCCTGAATTGCAGAATAAATTTTCATAGAAAGTATTACTGTGTTTTGTCAGTAAGCCGAAAGAACATGAAATCATAATTTATATTATTTCGTTATTTTAAAACATTTCAGTGAAGGAATTACTGTAATTAACATTCCCTCATGTTTTCAGTTTGCCAGTGTCTCACAGCAAAAAATGCCTCCCCAAGCCTCCCACATGCACACTAGTCATGTATTTGAAAGTGAAGAAAGCTAAAGGAACAGACACGTATACAAGACGGCTTGAGACAATAAATGGCATATATAAACACATTTTTCAGTGTGACAGATGAAAGCTTGCAGTAGTATTTTAATGCACTATGGTCTGTAAAATGAGCTTTGGGTTCATTTGCATATCATAAATATATAGTTTTCTGTGTCCAGGAGACTGTGCAAACTATTTTCTGTTCTTCCACCTTCCAATACAATTTTCTTACCCACAACTATGGGAAAGGATGTCTTTGGCTTTAAACTGATGTGGTGACTTCTCTCTTTTGGAAATTAAACAAGGGAGCAGTGACAGAGCCTTCCACAGGAATGGAAAAAAGTGTTCTGAGAATTGCCCTTCTATCAAGATGAATGTGAGAAGAGCCTTAGGAAAACTAGCCCCCAAAGAAAAGTATTCATATCTTTGCTCTGTAAAAGGAGAAAATTAATTCTCAGTTCCCAAAGAAGGAGACAGCATGTGCAAAAGGGCAGCAGCTGCACCATCACATTTAAACCTTATAAGTTCATCCAACTGGAGAAACAGATGTGAATTTGGAGTAAATGTAAGGACACTTCCTCCTCAGTGCACTAGTAATAGGGACAAAAGGAAGCAGTAGATTAAATCCCAGGGCTGCCATTTATTCCTAGGCAGAGCATATATGTGAATTACCACGTTAAAGATGAAGAACTCTATGGCTCCATGAATCAGTCTAATCAGCAACAGATTTCCTCCCAAATTAGTAGTTTTCAAGTTTAATAGAAATTTTCCCAAAATAAAAATAATTTCATGTAGATAAAGCACACAGGACCATATATCATAGTTAGTGCACAACTTACTTTGAAAAAGTACTCTGCTATCAAGATGTAGCAACTGCCCTACCTGTAAAGTGCAGTGGGATCCTGGCATGTTTATTGCTTCACATTTATTGTACAAGTCAGTAAGTTGCTTTGAGAAACCTCTGATCTTGTCATCAATTTTATAAAATTGTTTTTTTGGGTTTCCATGAATCCATGAAGTTTGTTGCTCACTTGCAAGCAGCTACTAAGAAGTATGGGTTTAATTTTGCTCATTCTGTCATATGTAGCTTTTATCATATGAGTACATATAAGAACATCTGTCAGCATCAGTGAAAACAGCCAAAGTGCATTTACTTCCATTATATATATAACCCTTTTAGAGCAACTCACATGTGGATGTTTCATAAATGTTAACAAGGTTGTTTAACCTTCAGCATAATTCACTTCAAGGAGTTTGCGTGGTCTACTCTTGTTTCAGAGCTTTGCACTGTAAAGCAATAAACACACAAGTGACGTTCTGATAACAGCCCTTATCATACAACTGAAATGGTAATCAAACCCAACAAAATACTTCCTATTTACGTGTTGTATTAATTTGATTAACCATAAACAATGTGTAAGTCCTGTCAAAATAGATCCCATAGCATTGGAAACCACATCTGGCAGGGAATTCTAACAGTCTAGGCACTGTATCTCTTGTAAAATAATCCTTCTGTATATCTGTCAATAGTTGATTATTTTAGACAGTTAATTCAATTATTAGCCAAATATTTAAAATCCTTGGCTTTGTAAATCTTCATTTTCTCTAACAAGGGGTGCAGCTACACAATGTGATCTCTCTGGTAGATGAGTTAGCTAAAGAGGTCCATTTCCCCTTCCCTATTTTAGCATCCAATCTCACATTAATGCTATATTCATCACCTTTAATACAATCGCTTACGAGACCACAATATAAACCAGTCACTTAAGTTGAGTTCAAAAGGAAACATTGAAACACATTACTGCATTTCTGCTTATAGTGCAGAACAAGTGAGAATACAAAAGATTTTGGTGGAGGGCAGGAAAGCATTCTGAAGGAAAAGCACTTCTAGATCCCGGACTGCCAAGAGTCTAAGGATTTTGAAATATATGTGGCTCATTTCCCAGGAGAAGGTTTTTATTACCTTCATACAAAATATCTGGAAGGAGATAGAAGTCAACCTGGGAAACCATTAGACAAGAGCACAGTGCCAACATGCTTGGCAGTGGCAGGTTTGTTCTCTTGTAGGAACTCTCTGTCCTAAATTGACACAGACTTTTTCCACTTTTTCATTCCTATCACAAAATATAAACAAAGCCAAACTTGGCAACACAGAACTGAAAACACAAATCTTCTTGTTTAGCTCAATGTCTAGTTCTGAAAGAGTGAGCTTGCATTTATTTTGTCCTTTAGAAATCTTTTCTTTCTTCTGGTGCCTCATGGGCGGCCAGAACAACTAATACACTTTTGGGTTTAAAGTTCCCTGTCAATAGTAATGGGTCCCTCATAATCTAACTTTTTAGAAACTGACTATCTGAAGAAAAATTCTCTCTATCTCTGATTAGGCCTTAGACTAAGTTTCCATTGGACACTTTGCTAGGGCTGGGTGAGTAACTGTTAGATATTTTCTGTCCAAGCATCTGTGTTGCCTCCCTGTATCTTGATCAAATCTTGTGATCTTTGAGCAGCTGAAGTGGAATGAACTCTAAAAAGAAAGGTCTGAGAGATCTGTTGTCCCCTGAATCCTCTTTCTGGCCATTCCAGTCAACTGGAACCTTACCAGTTTGTGCCAGGATTGATGATAAATGATGGAAAGCAGCTCTGTGAGAACATACATCAGCTCCCTGAGTACACTTGGGTGAATCACATCTGGCCTCATGTGTGCATCTAAACATATTATTTGATCTTTTTTTACTGACTGTGGAGACACTCTAGAAAACAAACAGATGTGGAGGTAAACTACACTTTTACCTGGTCAAATGAAACTTACTGTCATTGATGCCTTAAGTTGTAGCTTTCATATTTTTGATTCTGTGCTGCATAAGGATGTAGTTTTGAGCCTCATATTAAGTGCTAGTGAGCTCTCTTCACAGGGTAGGTAGACAAAACAAATCCTTTTCTTGCTGAGGACCAAGGACAACCGTCGGACCCAAAAGCATCAACAACAGAGGACCAGAGGGAGGAACAAGAAAGACAGAACCACACAACCTGAAGCTGCAATTGGACAATTAAAC